>VUQG01044278.1:9550-52633 GCA_015106755.1 Etia nguti
AAAAGCAAAAAAAGCAAAAACAACCCCCCCCCCCCAAAAAAAACAGCAGCAGTCACACACTGCTGCCTTTGCTATAATAGCTGTTTATGCTGCTGAAATAAAAAATAAAGTCAAATTGTATTAGATGTATGTCCTCATGGCAGTATTATATAGCAAAGAATTAAATATGATCATCATAAATTTAATCTTAAATAATGTGGTTATCATTCCTTCGATCATTCCTTCTAAATTCATAAATCTAGCAGTATGGCACAGTCTGCCTTTTTCTCCTTGAAATGGAGCCGGCTCTCTCTGCTCCTTGTGCATGGCCAATCACATACACATTGCACGGGAAATTAATTCCATTATTAAACATGCCGCACTTCAGAAATTTCAATTACCGATGGCAGCGTGAGGAGGAGAAAGAAAGTAATGCAAGCCCTCTCTAATGCATGAATATTGTATTAGGCCAAGAGAGTAATCACGGCTGATAGCTACAGAAGTCAAGTGTCTCGAGGTCCATTTATATACATGACTTTTGGCCAGATGGCCACCATAGACAACAAGTTCATTTCTGAAGGCTACTTATACGGCCATCAAGAATTGAAATGTATGAAAGTGGTCAAGAGTGTGACAACCATGGGCTCCAAAACAAAATGGCCACTCTGCTTAATGGGTTTAAGTGGTATAATAGCAAATGCTACATAAGTGGGCGGCTCTGTTGCAAATGAATGAACACTGCTGACCTGTCTGCTTGGCAACAGCAAGAGTTTGAAATAGAGAGGAACATTTTGTTGTCCACAATCGTGAGGTCTGTATACTAATTTAATTTTCTTTCAGAACACAGTGTTGAAATCAGCGCGTAAGCTTTTTCAGATGTCTTCTTGAAAAATTGGCAAAGCATAAACACAAGGGAACAAAGTGGTGCGTTTTGACCCCGTAGAGGACAAACACTTACCACTGTTAATTTCCTCGCTTGCCATTTCCTCATGTTTTGCAGACTTGAGCACTCTTTCCAGTTGGGTAAAATGTCCCTTGTTGCCATCGAGCCATGAGTCTGAGAGGAAAAAAAGGTCAAAGCAATTTATATGTGACACATAGAGTTTGATCGCTTTGTCATCGCCTCGGGGGCCAAACCTGCTGCTCTTATAAGTACACCCCATGCACACACACGCACACTCACTTGTTATGAGTGTTGTGCCTGGGCGCGCACAGGGACACACTCACACACACATGCACAAGCAGATGCGTGCACATGTGTATGCACAACACACACACACACACACACGTAACCGCTATCTGCATAAGAATGTGAGAAAACAATTTTGGTTCAGCCTGGTTTCATGCCTTTGGCGTGTCTTTGTCCTCTATGTGAAACACAGCAAAAGCATCACAGTGAAGAGGTTAAATAAAGGACTGATTTAAGATTCAACCTTATTAATAGATAATCTAGAAAGCGATTCTTTACAATGAGCAGCTCATTTAGTGAAATGCATTAATGTTTTAGATCATCCTTGAGCCTGGAATCATGATTTTTTTTTTTTTTGCCTGCTGCTCAGTGAAGTGTAAGTTCTAACATCAGCGCTCGCTGTCAAAATGCGTCATATCTCCTGGTTCGCACGAAAAAAGGTGCACAAAAATGTCTCACCACTGGTTTCCAATAAACTGCAATAACAGATGTCACATTTGGCATGACAACTTGTGGAGAAGCATATTAATTTTAGCAAGAATCTGACATCAGTTGTTAACGAAATACTTTGACATTTGGGAATATGCTTAACTGCTCTCTGACTGTTAAAAAACGGAGCTGCAGTAAGCAGCCAGTTAGTTTAGCTTAGTTTCAAAATTCTGGTTAGTAGGACCTCCAATGCTCAGTGTGCAACTTTTTCTTGGCCGGCATCAGTAACCTCTCAGAGTCTCTGCTGGTTGCCTGGCAACTGCTTGCAGCCAAGAAATAGAAGGAAAGGCATATGTGTGCTATATACATACAATAAATTGCAATCAAGTGATGTCTAAAATACATTTTAGGTATATTAACTTTTCTCTGCAATGTTTATAAACAGTCAAACGTTTTGCAAAACGCATTTCTAAACAAGCATGAATGTGGGAATAATCATCAAACGAACAATTATTATTATCTACAATGTCAAAAGCCAAGTAAAGAACTAAAGAACTTATCTCTGTAGCCAGCATAAAGGTAGGTTCCTATAACTCACTACACTGAAATGTCAAAATACTGGAAGGGAGAAAGAAATGAAGTCGTCTAACAGGATAGTGACCACGGAATATCTGCTCCAACTGTACTGTAATAGATGAAATTGCCCAGATGTGTCATTATTTATCGTACACATCTGCTTGGGTTACTGGCGACAAGGAGAAGATGGAAGGGTGGAAAGACTGGGAGGCAGTAGCTGCCTCCGTGAATACCCATCATGCCAATTCCACTGTGATTTATTGAGAGTCTTGCCAACGCAGGGGACAAATGACCTTCACACATAGTTATCAGTGGAAGATATCATTGGACAGAGATTTCTTTATCACATCCCTTGTTGCCCCAGGACCCAGTCTAGACTCTGTATGCATGTCTGTGTGCAGGTGTGCGAGTGTGTGTTGTTGTGTAAAACTGACATTGAGCTGGGCCTCAGGGCGGAGGAACACTTCTTTTTACTTGCTGGTTCCACTTGTGGGTCTGTCTTGCTTGTAATACCATGTCTTCATGTTGGGACAATAATGGCCAGTACCTTTTTATTCCCTTTCTTTTACTACCAATAATTGAATGAATGAATGAATGAATGAATGAATGAATAAAACTAACTTTACCCAGTGTGTCCTGCCATATTGAAAGTTTGGACACTTTTGCTGCTACTACAGCACCACAATAGTTCCAATAGGCCCATTTAATTTCAGCTGAATATAGGGAAGGTTTATATAGTTTACAAATCATCACTTTATATTTTTATATACAGCTTATGCAGGTTCATGGGTTTTGGGGGAAAAGGGTCTATACACTGAATACACTTTCATATGTGCTGCACAAAGATTAGAAATATCATATGGTGCTTTGCAACAGTCTCAAGTCACCCCTTATTTCTTTAGATTTTTCTATAAATATGTTTTTTTTCTATCCAGGTATGATTTTATTCCATTGGCAGTGTGTTCGGGATCATTATTATGCTGATAAATTAAGCCTTTGCCAGTCAGATGTTTCCCATATGGTATTGCATGGTGGAACATTGAATAGAGGTTACTTTTCTGGCTTCATGATTCTACCAGTTTAAATAAGATCCCCATTACTCTCGAAGCCAGTTTAGACCCAGTTCAGAGCAAAACCCTTACAGTGCTTCACAGTGCTCCATATGTATTGATGATGATTTAGAGGATTAAGAATTTCACATTTGATTCATCACTCCACCTGTTGCCACTGGTTTTCAGTCCAGTTCTTGTGTAATTTGGCATAACCCAGCCTTTTCTCTCTTCCCTACATGTGGCTTCTTGACAGACACCCTTCCACTGAGACCATTTCTGATTAAGCTTTGCGGAACAGTAGATGCGTGAAGGATTAGAGGCCTCTCTCGGGTCCTGTGTCAGGTCTCCCGTGTTGGATTTTTTCCCCTATTTTTTTAGGAACATAACTTTCTGATACTGTTCATCTGCTGTAGATAGGTTTTAGGTCTGACATTTCTTCTTTTTCCTTCACTTGTCTACTTTCGTCAAATTTTTTTAAGGATGCGCTCCATACCATGCAAGACATGCCAAGTTTTTGGCTAATAGCACTTTGAGAGCTATTATTTTTATGCTGTATTATGACTGTCAAACTAGGCTTTTTTCTTTGTTCATAGATTCAACACAATAAATAGTAACAAATTATAGGTCAGAGTTAAGAGGCTTAAAACAGTCAGGTACAAGGACTGGACTGAAAATGAGTGAAAAAACAGCAAGTGTCCAAAGACAAGCTTTTAAAGTCTGGAGTGACACAAAATGACACAAAGGTCTGGCTCTTGGAAGAAAAAATATAAAGAAATGAGAAGTGACTCAAGACTTTTGCAAAGCTTTTTGTCTATATTTAATTCCTAAATTTAAGTTTAAAAAAACACAGGCCTTTCTTAACTACAGTAGTTTCACAACTTTCCTCAACATCTGATTGAATTTCTCATCTGTGTGATCCTGTGTCTGTCAGTCAGTCACACTGTGGCCGTGCTGATTCTGGATGTAGGAGTACAAGCTGTTTTCCACAACCCCAGATGATGTGTGTCATTATGTCCCTGACTTAGCTCCTGCTTCCTATTCTAGGTCTCGCCACACTGATTTTTCAGAAATGTTTTCATTCTTCTTTCATAAAAAACACACAAAGAGTAAGCTTTTCTAAAATTGGGCACTTTTTCAGGCTATGATTGTACCGACATCTTGTAATAATAATCTATCATCTCTTATGAAACTAATATACAGGATTACATGGGTTCTTTGTTTGAACTGCTTTTGAATGCTGATAATCACTTAGAGCAATCACTAGACTTAAAGGCAAAGGTGCATTGTGCACTCTTTCATCATAAAACTTTGTAAATCTTTACAAAAACATTATTTTACATGCAGTGTTTGGTTCCATATTCATGTAGTAGACTTTGCATACCTCCTTTTTATTGCCTTTGCTCACTCCTTGCTGTATTTCTTGCTACATTACCTTCACTTGTAGATCAAAGGAATAGTCTGAAGCCTTCACACCATCGGCACAGTTGAATGGCTTAATATAAATCTTCGTAAAACCTTGGTTCACATCTCTACTAGAGGCCAGAAACTTCACAGAGTACCTTAAAATTATATCTAGAACTCATACTGAGTATCAGCTTTGCTCAAGATGTAATGTAAGAAGTCAATAACATAATCAACTGTGCTTCAAAATACAAGGATGGAGTGCAGGAAACTCTATTGTGGTACCTTGCTCACAGCTAAATAGAAAAGATCCAGAAGAATGACTGTACCATACTTGCTTGCAGAACTCTTAATTGCATTTCTGGTCTCTTGCTGACGTCATTATCTACAACATACAATAATGTTGCAGATAATGAGAACACAAACACTTTTATTTCCGCTAGTTAAGTTTGTTAGACTAATTCAGTATCTTTTTCCGGGTCCACAGTTCTTTATTACAAAGCAAAGTATTTCCTATAAGGCCTGCCCGGTTTTCCCCATCCAGGTGATACAAAGCCTTTCTCTTTCTCCAGACATCTCCGATATTTTCCCAGTCTTTATAACGACACTAAACGGTGCTAGAAATCGGTGTGTCTCATTTGTCAGCCCTTTTTACTGGAGGCTCCTGACACTGTAGTCCACAGATCACGAACCCAATTAAAGCAAGCAATTTGTGTTAAATTTATTACGCCAAGAACTGCACTGCCATTGGATCACAGCTCGTCAGGCCTCACCTTTATCACATTTAGCAGTTCAGCCTGGTCCCTGAGAGGTCTGTGGTCATTTTTGTTATTGTTCCTTTGATTTATCTTCCTCATAGCAGAGAAACTGGCCAGATACTGCCCTCACTGCCCACTGAGAGTAAAATAAACTACTGCTTCATTATGAACTCTCTTATACTAGACTGTACTCATATATTGGCAGCAGTATGTAGAGGGAATGTCTTTGCTCATCACATTTTATCCACAATTGACTATGACATCACATTAAATAATATTACATTTTTAAAACTCAGTTACAGTCATGGTAAAAAGAAAGTACACTCTCTGTGAATTCTATTGTTTTACATATCCGGACAAACTCAAAAAAATGCACTAGTCCTTACCAGGTTTTAAAATTAGGTAAACAGAACCTGAGACTACAACCAATCTATTACACCATTTCCTTATTTGTCTAACAAAAAAAAGCCAGAATTCCAAAGAATTGTGAAAAGTAAGTACACCCCATGATTCGATATCTTGCAGAGTCACTTTTAGCAGTAGCAATGAATTTGAAGAAACCATTTTCTGAATGACTTTTTCCACTCTCACATTGTTGTGGTCCGCTCACGCTTCTTTACAACATTGCATTAGTTCACTGTGGTTTGTAAATTTATGCACATCTCCTGCACAGCATTTCAATCAGGTTGGGGTCTGAACTTTGGCCGGGCCATTGCAACACATTCATTCTTTCCCTGTTAAATCATTCTGTTGCAGGCTTGTTGGTGTACTTGGGATTGTAGTCTTATTTCATGACACAATTTTGGCCAAGGTTTAGCTATCAGATGTCAAATGACCACACATTTAACTCTGGAATACTTTGGTATCCAGAGGAATTGACTGGAAAGTGCCCAGTTTTCTGTGGCTGCAAAACAAACCCAAAGCTGGTGTGAGGTGTTTATGCTGATTTGCTGTGTCTGGTTTTTGCTAAATGTGGTGCTGTGCATTATGGCCAAACATCTTTACTTTGGTCTAGTCAGGATTCGCCAGTGGCTGTCCTTGGGTGCTGTGCTTTTCTGGTCCGCCAGGGCGGCGGACGCTTCCCAGTGTTCTCCTGTTCTCCACGCACACGCACCTGTGACTCATCACGGCTGATGAAACCCAACCATACTTAAGGCCTTGTTGGAGTGCTGTTCCTCGCTGTACTTACCTGTGTTAGTGTAGCCCAGCTCTGTCTCTTGTGTATATCCCTGTGTTTCTTGACATCCGTCTTCATCTTCCCTACATAGACCTTCATGGACCCTAGCCTGTCTTCCCGGGACCCTTCCTGGATGAGCGTGAGTGAGAATGGTCACGGTGGTGGAGTAGACGGTGTGTTTGTTTCTGGTTTTGCACAATATGAAGAGGAGTGTGAGCGTGCTTTACCTTTTCCCAGTCCTGGACTGGCCCTTGGAATCCCTGGAACCCTCTTCTCCCTTCATCACTGTATATATGTATATTATCCACCGGTGTTGTAAATAAACCCTTCTATTTGACTGCACAGTGCAGAGTCCTGCCTATTGAGTCCATCAGTAAACGTGACAGGTCTCATCTGTCCAAAGGATATTGTTCCAGAAGTCTTGTTGTTTGTTCAGATGCAATGCAGCAAAGCTAAGCTATCCTGAAACATCCTTTCAAACAAGCCATACTTCTTTGGTGATTTTTTTTTTTTGTTCTGCCCAAAACGTTAACTTTTAACATGCTAACTGAGGGCTGTAGAGTGTGAGATGTAACTTTTGGTTTTTTTGCTGTTCCTCTGAGCATTATACGGTGTGATCTTAGCGTGAATTAGCTGGTCCACTCCTGGGAAAACTAGCACTGTGCTAACGAATAGCTGGTGTTTGCTGGTCCTTGAGTACTTGAGACAAGAAAACTGCCAAAACTCGTTTTATTACAGAAGTGCACACACTTGCTGACAGTTAATTAATCAAGTGCATTTGATTATCAACACCTCGCTGCTACCTACCCTTTTAATTCCTATGGAAGCAGTAAGGGTGTACTTCATTTTTCACACATTACTTCTCCATTTTTGCTTAATCGTAGTTTAGTAAATAACAACACAGTATAATATTTCAAGGGTTGTAGCTCACCTGAGGTTGTATTTATCTTATATTAAGACCTGCTAAGGACAAATAACTTTTATTATGTCTTCATTAGTAAAACCCTAAAGAAGATGTACTTTATTTTTACCATGACTTCAGGTATAATGAATCATTATATTATAATATCTCAAATATTAAATATTTGTTCTGCTACAAGTTAAAGATATATTTGCATAAAGGACACATCACTGTTTATGCATTTATTCTACTCGGAACCTCGATTGTAATGAGCGAGTGCTGTGGTCTGAAACGAACAGATTAACAGTCATTTTTAACATTCCCCTGATTGCCACGGTATAGGTTTGGAGCGAGTACTCAGAAGCAGCCTCATGAATGCAAGAGTTATTTAACAAATACTAAAACAGTCTGCTGCCCAGGAGGGGTGGAGACAACGGTATTGTTCCATTTCAAGGTTGTCAGTCTGACTGATGACTTCTAGGCCTTACATCATTCCTCTTTCTTTTCATTGTATTTATGATTTGAAGCAGAGGAATTACAACACAGGAGGCCTGCAGAGTCCGTACATTCATTTTAAATCTTCATTTGACTGTCAACTGCAGCTGTAGTTACTTTTTCCTCTAAAGGACATACACATTTAAACAATATGAAAACATGTACAAGATCTATAGAAGTAACCTGTTTTGTGCAGGCTTCATGCAATTTTCAACCATTTTTCAAAGCACACAGTGTTTTAAATTTGGTCCCTGCCCTCCAGACAGCTATTCATGCTTTTCATGCAAAGATGCTGTATGAAAATCAAAAGACTTGAAACTTGCTTGAGATAGCTAAATCCATTCCAATGAACCGCGCCTAGTTTTTTCTTTTTTTCTTCTACTTTTTTCACCCTTTTTTTTTTTCTTTTTTCAAAACTCCATTATCTCGGTGTGGCTATGCACTGATTATAAAAGTTTGAAGTGAAGTGAATTCACTTTTGGAAGCTCTGAAGTCTTAGATTTGTCTATTAAAGAGCATTTTTTTTTAAAGCCATGGCGACCTAGATAAATAAATAAATTTAGTGTTTTTAAAGAGGAAATAGAAAACCTTGGGAATATGTTTCAAATTGCTTACACAATGCATTGACAGTCTTGAAACCAATCTTCACTTGATTATAAGAAAAACATAACTTTGACAGGTGTAATATATATAGTGTCTACTACGGTAAATGACAAAACTCTAATGAGTTTCACCAAGTTTTCTGACGCTACAGAAATGAACTGATGCCTGTTGCTGAAAGGCAGAAAAGAGTGAATTAATCAAAAATATTGTGCAATGTTGTTAGAAATTCTACACTGCTCAAAAAAAAAAAATCTATGAAGACACTCGATCATCAAAGTGTAACAAAAAGTCAGTTAAACTTCAGGGATACCAATCTGTTCAGTTAGCAAGCACATGTGAAGCTGTTTCACCTGCTTTGGTGTGAATGAAAGTGAGAACAGGCAAACTGGAGAGGAAACAGCACGGCTTTTATAGGCGGTGACTTCAGACCATTGATTACTCCTTATCACTTGCTTACTGAGTTTTCTCTAGCCTAGCTTTTTGCTAGTATCGTTTTTGCTGCTGGTTGCAAAAAATGTACCTGCAGCCCATTCAAATTGCACAGATAACCCAGGTTGGCATCCATATGTGCTAACACCAATCTTGGAAGCAATGAGTTCCAAAGTAACCGACTACCGTAATCGAATTACATTGCTAACACAACTTTGCTAGCATCTGTACAGACAGCATGCTAATACATTAGCGAAGAGCCCAGAGTGACGTTAAAGCCGAGCGCAGCCCAGCAGTTACAACCTGAAATTCAGCTGGCATTGAGAGCAGTGATGAGCAGTCAGGCTTGAAGCACTGTAGCCTCAATTTTCTACCTGTAAATGTTTCTACAGTAGGACATGGTCTTCACGGTAACAACATCTCTTTGGTTTTCAACATTTCTTTGTGTTCAAATTTAAACACTAAAAGAAAGATCTTGTGTGTCTTTGTTAGGATACAGTAGTATTGGTGTATGGGATGCAGCCTTGTTAATTGGTAATATGTGACGATGTGTTTTAGGTCTCTAGTTAAGTAAAATATGTATTACATTCCAGAAAAGTAATGCCTACTGTGTAAAGCATTACTTTTTTTTGAGTAATGGCCCTAACACTGACCATCACAAAGTTTGATGTGTATCCCTGAAGGATTTCAGGCCCTCACAGAGTCTGATTCTGACAGTTTAGCTGTAGGGCTCTGGTGGTGCTCCTCCTGTTTCTCCTGGCACAGAGAAACAGATATTGGTCCTGCTTTGAAGTTGACATCCTTCTACACCTCTGTCTCCTGCTGTCTCCTCCACACTCATGACACTGCTGGGAGATACATCAGGTGCAATGACTTCACAGTAAAAACAATACTTCCCAAATTGGTATCCTTGAATTTAACTAATATGTTTTTAAACTGAGATGATCAAACATTCCCTTACATTTTTTTTTGAGCATATACATAGCCAAAATGAGCCAAAGTTGTTTTAAGGAGATACAGTGCCTTTTATCAACACTTATCATTTGCTGAAATGTGGGGCATAATGGTTTGCTCTTTGCTATCTCTGCATTAATGCAGTATGATGATCAGTCAGGTTCTTTTCCTTATAATTGTCACCTCATTGGTCCTTCCATCTTCATGAAAGACTGTCTGTCATTTATTTTTCTGAGAGAAGCCTACAGGAATCCACCGAGGGGGTGATTAACTGTGCTGATAAAGAAGAACTTTACACTATTCATCTGCTGTATATTAAAAAAGGAGCCATCAAGCAGCACAAAAATCACAGAATGTTTTGATTTTATAATTTTTTTCTCAAGCAAGAGCAGACAGAAAGCACAGAATTTAATCAGGGAGCAAATCAGAGCAATCTTCAAAGTCACAGGGGAAGCATGTATTCTATACAGAGCTGTCAAGGAAATGATCACACATGAGCACACACATTTCCTTTTTATTGGCAAAATAAATAGAATTTGTTAAACAATTTTTTTCCCTAAGCAAACACGCGTGCATATACGTGCATTCGCACCAACATGTGTGTGCACTCACCCATACGCACACACCGAAACCGAGGCATTGCATTAAAGGAGAGTCCCATCTGGTAGCTTGTGCAAGTGTAGCACTCAGCGGACCCTGATTTCATTATCTCAGCGTGTTCTCTGTGACCCGGAGAAAAGTGACATCTGATTTACCTCAAGATCAATTTGTATGTAAATCAGTAAGAAACTGCGGGGCAATAGAGGGGTGGGATAACAAAAGCTGTTTTTCAGTCTGTGAGCAGGTTTGTGAGTTTGGTGGATGCAGCAGTCCCCACAGAGACACTAATAGCGCTCATTTAAGTAATAGGACCCCTTGGTCTGTAAAGATAACCCCATACAAACCATGCTGTCACATTGCGTCCAAGACCAGCATGTTGGTGTGAAATATATGTAATTTTCCGTTTAATGCTCACATAGCTGATCATTTATAGACTCTGTTTACACGCTAGAAAGTGGTTTAACTTTCCAAGGTCTCTGCAAGTTGAAAAGCCAGCATTGCCCTTTTCATAATGTACTGATTATATAAAGATGTGTGGATTTATAGAGAGGTCACATCCTAATCACTTCAGTGACCTGCAGCCATGGTACTATGAACAAGACACTGATAATACTGAAATAATTATATCTTAGATGGTGAAAACGTTTTTTTTTTAAATTCGCTGATGTTTTGATTAGTTTCTTCCTTATTCACTTGCAGCCACTTCATTAGGTACACCTGTTCAGCTGCTCATTAACCCAAATATCTGATCAGCTATTCATATGGTAGTTGCTCAGCAGACTTAGACATGGTGACGTGGTTGAGACGACCTGCTGCAGTTCAAACTGGGTATCAGAATTGGGGGAAAAACGTGATATTAGGTGACTTTGAATGTGGTTGTTGGTGTCAGAAGGTGTGGTTTGAATATTTCAGAAACTGCTGATCTCCTGGGATTTTCCCACAAAACCGTCTCTAGGGTTTAAGAGAACGGCCCTGAAACAACAGCCACAATTCTCTTGGAGACTTGGAGTCTTGACATCTGCTGCAACATTCAGATGGTAAGGTCAGAATTTAGCGTAAACAACATAAAAAGGTTGGATGCATGCTGCTTTGTAACAGCTCCAACAGGATAATACACCATGTCACAGAGCTCAAAATATCTCAGAAGTAGTTCCTTGAACACAACAATGACTTTACTGTACTCAGATGGTCTCCACAGTCACCAGATCTCGTTCCAATAGAGCACTTTTGGGAAGTGGTAGAACGGGAGAATCACTTCATGGAAATCGGCAAATCTGCAGGAACTGTGTGATGCTATCACGTCAATAAGGGACAAAATAACTGAGGAATATTTCCAGTACCTTGTTAAATCTGTGCCATGCAGAATTGAGCTAAGACTGGGTCCAACCCAGTGTTAGCAAGGTTTACCTAACAAAGTGGCTGTTATTGCTACAAGTGGGAAGCTCTCATACGGTAAAATGTTGTACTAAAAGCCACAAGAAAAGGGCAAAATCCATTTTTGATTTGTTAAATAATGTCTGTTTTTGGTATGTAATCTTATTACTGTCAGTTGTCAGTAAATTAAACAACCCCAGGCAGCTCAGCATGGGGATGTAGTTTTTGTTGTGTGACAATATTGTAACTTTATCAGCTTGAAACACTTTGTTTGAAGTCAGCAGACTTTCAGGAACTGTACAAATTACAGCTGGCTTCAAATGTAATGTCTGTATTTATTACACTTTTACATGTGCACACATGCACGCACACACACCCACATCAAACTGTCATATCAAATATGAGCTTTTGGACTGTCCAACAAAATTGCATCAATAAATTATGTTGAAGGTAGTTTCATTTTATCTGCAAGGCGAAATGGCCAATCAAAGTAGGCCAATCCCAGAGACACGGTCATATAAAGGCTCTTTCTATTATTAAATGAGTAAATCTTTTCAGGTTGACACTGACAGTTCAGATGACAATGGCTGCATTAACAACAAAACACCTTTAACTTCTACATGAAGAAGAGTTGACTTACTGCTTGGTGATGTTTCCAGAAAAGAACCTGATTTGTTTAAGTAATCAAGTTGTCTGTTGACTTTGCTAACAGTAATGCTTATCATTTATTATTAGGCATTATAATCACACATTATAATTAGTGATATTTTATGCTGTGGTATGGAGCCAACGTTCAACTGCAGATTTTTGGGACAAAGAAGCAAAGTTTCAGGCTGGCTGATTTCGCCCCCGCCCCAACATCTTACTTTGATCATTACAGAGGTTTATGATGTACAACTGTTTTTCATTTTCATATATACTGTATGTACACTACAGTACAGCTCAGGTTTCAGTGAATGACCACAGGTTCACTTCACACTTTTCCAGCTTCTAAATGAAGCGCACCCCGTCCTCTGTTAATGCATTAGTCTATTCTATAGAGCTTTACATAATATAGGCATGGTGGACCCTGTTGTCCTCGGGCCATTTCCTCCTCAGGTATCACTCACTCTCCTCAGCCCAGGGGGTGTTCCTAGCACTCCATGGCTCTCCTGGGCTAAAATGAGCACGGACCACTCACAAAAAGGGCTAAAAGCCTATGATGACCTATTTCCGTTTCTCCCTTCCATAAGTTACTTCATTAATGTCTGCATAACAGCACCAATAAAGGCAGAGGACTCAACATCTGCTTCTTAGGACTTGCAGAGAGCACGAGTTTTGGCTCATCAAGTATCACTCAGAATAGGACCCAAAGGCACATGAAAAACACAATGAAAAGCGGTAAAGGTGAGCTTTTTTCTTAAAATTAAAGCTGATTTACCACAGCCTGACAAAGTGACATTAAAAATGCAAAAACTAAACATAAACACAGGGGACGAAGTGAAAAGCACAGGAACACAGGTGATGGACATCAAAGGAAAAGCAGACAACTGATCAATGTCAAAATAAAACAAGACTAAATATGCACAGAGGGATTGGTAAATGAGACACTGGTGGAAATGCAGTACAGGCAGAAACAATTTAAAGCTGAACAGACAATCAGGAACAAGGAGGGCAAAAAAACAAAACAAAAAAACAACTAACCTCCAAAGTAAAACAGGAAGTACTGCAAGACAAATAAGACTGAGACAGGGGAGCACAGAAGGTAGGGCGAAAAGAGGAAATTGGAGACATGAAGAGGACCACGACATGTCACACAAAAAAAGCCTATAACAACAGTAGGAAGCTGTAAGGTGTTTGTTAAGTAACAGTATTGCACTCAGCGACAGGCTCGAGATAAAATAGGTAATTGTGACTGTACGTAGTTAAGTATTTATATAAAACAGAAAGAGTTCAGAGTGGACCTTTTATACGTTTCCATATTTTTAATCTGCTGTGTTTCCATCTCTATTCACAACAGCTGGCAGAGTTTTCCTTAAGTCTGTGTTCAAGTTTTAATGCTGTTTAAAATGCTTTATTGGTTGTTAAAAAGATATTGAATACAAATTTAACTTAATAGTAATACAGTCTATTTTTTGGAACCAAAGACAGCCAAAAGCCAGTATGTTTCTTTTTGCCTAGAGTAATGCTAAAAGATATCATGCTACATGGGCTCACCACTTCACTGTTCATTTTGTAGCAGGTCATGAGAGCAGACCTCACAACCCTGACACCTAGACCTAGATCCACCCCCCCCACACACACACAATGTTGACTTAATGGCTAAAGTGTAAAAGCGGTCAACAGTAACAGCAGGCTAATGAGGCTATATTAGCATACTTAAAAGAGTTTTAGCTCATGCCTCTTCCTCTTTAGGTACCAAGAACATCTAGGTTTAGATGTGTCACTCCCCAGTTGGTCATATATCACATAACCATATGCTCAGCCCGTACTGGTGGATAAATATAATGGACACACATGATTAACTCTTTTCAATTTTTCTTATTAGAATATAAAATAAGAAAGTAATTATTTTTTAGATTCTTCATTTGGGTGGAAAAGGGGATTGGAAAGAGTGCAGTGTGCACATCAAAGTATACATTTTGTTTTGAAAATAAGAAATGATGTTTTTTCAAAAGGTTTCAAATATGTTTTCAGAACTACTGCAATGCCGAGTCAAGAAGGAGGCTCTGACAAGCACCAAGTTCTGTTTGCAGAAGCCACAGACATCTCACGAGAGATTATGAGCGATTATGATAAAATTGAACTTTAGCAGTTACTTACTGGAGCTGCTTTAGTGGAGTGACAGAATAAAAATCTGGAGCTGGAGATAAGCATATTAGGTCCCCTTTAAAAATCTAATTATGGGATTTGTTAAACACACACAAAGATCTATCCGTCCATTAGTTATACCTGCTTTATCCTGTAGAAGGTTTGGGTAGGGTGCCGGAGTCTTTCCCAGCTGGCAATGATTGAGAAAGAAAATATAAACCGACTCCAAGAAATCATTTTAAATGAATCCCAGAGGGAAAAAAATGAGCATTTCTAGAGCCCTCCCTCTGCTGTGTCTTTGATCAACATAAATCCTAAAAATGGAATCCAGTCTTAATTATTATTCACCATTTTGTCAATCATTACCATAAAATATTTGTTATGCAGGCTGTACATTGATTGTTGAATGCACTTCCCTTTCATTTTCTAAAAATATGGGTCAGTCATACTGTAAAAACTTTATATTGTGTGATATTTTTCATTTGATTGTATAACTTTAGAACAAAGAACAAAGGACAGGAGCAAAAAAAAAAAGGAGCCTGCCTATACATTTTTCTCCTCAACACTCCAAAGAATTAATCTCTCAAGCAGTTTTGACAAGTGACCCTGTGGGGGGTTGCTAATGTTATGGCAAGGGACCCTATTTAAGTAGTCCATGTCTTGCTTTTCTTTTTTTTCTCTCTCCAAACTGAGTGATCTAATTATTGCATGTTAAATAGGCATCTGGTAAATGGTGCATATAATGATGCGCTTCCACAGAATTAAGTGCTTGCCTCTCCTGCTGCTGGGCTAACGCACAAATTGGCCTTCCTCTGTTCTCTCCTCCTTTTCCCTCCTGCAATCCCTCATTTGAGTTCTGGGGTTAACCTCTTACAGAGACATGCCTCAGGTTCTCCCCGGATTAATGACACTAGACTGAGATGAATTTTTGGTCTACGAGCCATGTCACTTAGAGGGGACACAATCTAACCAAATGCAACAGATACGTGAATTGAATACTCAAAATTTTGTATTTGTCCAATTTTGCAAAGCTGTTGTGTTTATTTACATGTTGTATGGAAAGAAATACCCACCTTGACTGACATTTGAGGGGATCTTTCTCCCTCTTCTTTAAATCAGTTTCAGGGTTGGACAAGAATTACTGTGAGAACCAAACCAAATCTCCCCCCAATTCTTCACTAGACTGGGCTTTGTAAATATCAGCAGCCAGCATCATATCTGCTCCATTTCAGTAAAGCCTCACCAGTGTTGCTGACATTTATCTCTATCTGCTGCCAGAGAATAACCTTTCTGAGTTATGAGAAGCTGCTCAGACCTGCCTGTTTAAATGTCGTAACACATGAGTTCATTATCAGAACTCTGGGGACGAGGCTTAAATGCCCTTCTGTGATACAAATGTAAATAAAAGGGGAGCCCTCCCCTCCTCCCCCGACTACCAGCCCGCAAAACACTGGATTAAAATCTATTTTTCGCTACCAAAAGAGTGATAACAACAACATTATTATGGCTATTGTCATTAAGCACCAAATAAATCAATACACAGCTGTTTGAACTCATCATACTCAGTAGGTGGGTGTGCAGGGGCTTTTGTGTGGAGACACGCTTTGTCTTTTTCATGCAGATTCATAATTCATCCCCGTGCCTTCAGGGGGTGCTATTTTAGCCACTATTACTCTGTAATCCTAAATTGTGCCCCTTCACGCCCTCCTGCATATGGTGCAGACATCTTTTAAACTATTTATCAGAATGAATTGTATAAATATTAGAAAAGTCAGTGTGTTTAACGCAGCAGCAGTGCAATAGGAAATGCATTCCAAACTAGCACAGATGGGACTCTGGATCCAAACCTGGCAGTCTCGCGAGTGATAGCTGTTCGCTTTGTGTCCGAAATCCACCCTAATCTAGTACCGCAGACTCCAGTGCAGTTCATAAATGTGCGCTTCATTCATTAAAAAAAAAAGCATGCAACCATGAAATTTTAATATAATCCATCTATTTGTACCGCAGCTAGGCCTAGCTGGAAAAAAAACACTGGTATTGTTAGCATGGATTTAAAAACTGCCCTACTTTTGGATTACTAAGCACTACTGAGAGAAATCAACATGGTGCACTGATCTGTATTTGTGGAGGTCTGAGCATCTGACCGTGTGCTCTGTGTGGACCTTTTTTGTCAGAATAAAACCAAATCACATGACCTTGGCCTGTGTGATTGATGACAGATACTGAAGTATGCTGCATAAGCGTATTGTCTCATATCTCATTAACTGACACGCCTATTAGTCATGAGCAACATGTTCGTAGACACCATTACCCATGTCAAGATTAGAAGATAAAGAGGTCTTTGTAACAGTATATAAGAGAATTTATTAGCCAGACTTATGCATGCTTTTATAAGCCTGTTTGAAAGGGATATAAAATAATCATGGTTAAAATATAGATTAAAGCTAAATGCGCATTAATGCTTCTGATCTTTGTGGTGATTAAAATTAAGCAGGTATTCAAATATATAAACTGAGGAATTAATTATTTTTCTATAGGAATTTCAGAAATACTGTATGAGTAAATTCAATCACTTACAGCTGTGCCCAAGGCAGATGGGCAATAAAACTTCCCATAAAACTCTAAGCATACTATAAATGTTTCGCACTTGTGTTTCTTGAACCCCTCCACTGCATGTAGTTCAAAACTCGGTGGTCTCATTTCTACATCAACTCTCAAACCAACAAATACACTGAGTAAACTGCATTTTGACCATAATAAGCCAAACTTATTTTATTATTTAAAGCTTTGTGAAACCTTTGGATATAAATTAAATACCCGTATGTGAAAAAGGTAAGAACATTTCTAGGAAAATAGCTTAATTTTTGAGCAAAAACTATAACAGGATTAATTTTTGAACAAAAGCAAGAGTTGGGTGACCAAGCCTGAGTCGTGTGGCGTTTGTATTCTGCCTGTGCCATGTCTGGCCTGGTTGGCGGGCCCAGGAGCGACTGGGAAACAAGTGAGGCCGAGGAGCAGCAGACTGGAGCTGTACACTCCAGTGCCTCTGCATGCTGAGGACAGCTGACACACGCTGGTATTAAGACAGACACATCTACAGTCCAAAGTTACAGAGATGCGAGGCTGTTCCAAAAACCTGCCTGTTCCCCCTACGTCTCTCACCTGTCCATGTATTCAGCCAAGTCCCCCTGGGAACATGCTGCATATGAACATGCATACGTGCACAAAGACAAAAGGACATACGGCCTTAAACGTACACATGAAGGCGTATAGCTGCTGACATGAAGGCAGGGGAGGGAGGGGAAGGACACAAAGCCAAAAAATGACACACACACACATATGCGCGCACATAACAAATACCCTGTTACTGAGTCTCACATGGTCCAATACAACTGTTGTCCTGACCACATGTTCTGACCACATGTATTGACCATATCTGTTGACCTGAAGTGCTGCTTGCATGGGGAGGGGGGTCACTGGCTGTGCTGCCACACTGGAATGGATTAGCAGACAGCAGGCCTAACAGCTTGGTTTGGTGCTATCCTGCATTGCTGCCATCCTGCCTTGAGCACTGCAGATGCCACCTCACTAGTGGGTAATTCGAATGTGCAGCGAAGGTGATACTTTACTCCTAGCAGACCCCGGCTTTCGAATACATTTTTAACACTTCACAATACTCTTTTACAGCAGTCATAAAGTTTTATCATATTATTCTGAGCGATGCTGTACAGTTAAAGCTGAAAAGGAGCAGAAATCATTCATACTGGACAATGCAAAGATTTAGTGATACAGGTTTTATTAAGTCACAGCTCAGTGCAAAAGGCTAGTGGACTATGGTTTTATTGGTCTAATAGCTATTACGCAGGCATCATAGTCCACCAGGGAATGTCTTATAGAGGAATTCACAGCTCAAGGTCGTTCAGGTTTACAGCATGCCCACAATAAACAAACAAGCATCACATGCGCCAGTCCACTCCTCTGATACTTCCCTATGGGAGTCTGTATGTCTGCACACACGACTAGTAAAGTTGCCTTAGCTGTGAAGGTCACCTTGAGTGGCTTCCCCAGGATTTTACCTGCACTCCACTAGTGAACATGAAATCCATCACCTGGCACCACCATGGTAATAGACTCATTTTTTTCTGGCGGCTGGTTGTCGGGGAGATTCACGAGGGACACAGGTGTATTTCCCGAGCAGTGAATAATTGACCCTGTGCCAGGGGGAACGTGGAGGTCATCGCTGCCAATGACAAAAAGGACGCCTCGGAGCCCGTGTTTTCTTTCTTTTTTTTGAATGGGGAGGGAGACACGAGAGAGGGCGTGGGGCAATGAAACCGAAGGAGAAAGTACGAGCAATAAAATTAGTGACGAGGAAGCAACAGCGGTGGAAGAGTTAACAGAAACAAGGAAAATAGTGGACTAACTCCATTAAACAGGGTGAGTAGCAGAGGGGAGAAAAGAAGCAGAAATATTTTGGCTAGTTATTATGGCCACCATAAATTTTTTTTATTTGATTGTTATGGCCATCAGCTAACTGCAGAGTGTCAAATATGTGAAATTTGTGTTTATTTGGGGTAATTAAATTTGTGATGTTTGCATTTTTAAAGGCGGAAAGCTGACTCACTTGCCAAGAAGCATTACTTCAAAACTGAAACCAGTAAAATAAAAAACCCCAAACAAACTCCCATAGATCATTTATTTCATTTTACTCACCACAGAGTAGATGAAGAAAAAAAATCTTATCAGATCAGTCATCCCTTTTTGTGCTGACGTGTTTGCTAAACAAGCATGTAACAGTTATTGCCCCTTTATACCAAGCTGCAAACCTAAATTCATATGTTAGCAAAGAGCGAGTGAAAAAAAGAGAGGCAAAAGTTCAAAGCCAGTTCAAAAACAGAGAGTCAACAGTAGTATTTTCCCAATGGACCAGAGAACGGATATTACCCGATGTGTTGTGGATATTAACGTGCAGTCTGGTCTTGCGATGTATTTACCCAAAGGGAACGGGGTCCTTGTGTCTACACATGTGATGTGTGAGGGCCATGGCAAGAAATCTGTGCCTGGCTGCAGAGCTGGCACACTATCCGAAAATGATGTCAGAACCGTGGCGCTCCCTTTCTGTTCACATATACGGTATACACAGCCATAACTTCTTCTACTTCTTTTTTTGAAACACTTGTATTCCCTTTATTCTGTCTTTTTGTTTTGATAAGAAAGCCCTTCTTTCTTTGACGTGACTTTAAATAAATAATTTCCAAATCACTTCTGTGCAGATAAAACTAGCGACAGTAGATAAAAGACTAATTGCAAGAGCAGAGAGATGTTTATGTAGTGGTGTGATAGAATAATAAATGCCAGAGATGCCAGTTTGATGCTGTGCTTTCTCTTCCTTTGCTGCATAACACTTACTCAGACACAGAGAGTGTACATACTCCCACAGAATAAATACATTTCAACAGATGAAGGCTTTTTGAAGTAAATTACTTTTCAAGTGAGCTCAACCGGGAGTATTTCTTCACAGATCCATAGTAGTAACAGTCAGCATAATAGCTGACCTTTACTTATTAAGATGTTTTTATATCACTGTTATTATTTAGTAGCGCTTATGCCACTATCTCTGATAAATGATAAATAGTTTAACCTTAAACCATAATTAAATTGAGTTATCTACCTTTTAGATTAACCCTTCTTCTCCAGTCCGGATCCTGCCGCCCTCTCTGCTGCCACAAATAACTATTTTTTACTTACTTATGTTTATTGCTTTTACTGCTTTTAAAGTTTCCTCCTCCCACCCTTTTCTTTACATTTTCTCTTCTTGTTCTGAACCACAACAGTCAAAATTTAAAAAAAAAGAAAAGAAAAAAAAAAGAATATGCTTAAAAGCAGAAAATATATTTTTACATGTCTGTCAACAATGTGTGAAAAGTGTGAACTTTGTGCTATTAAAAAAATCGCTTTAAAAATGTAAGCTGCACCTGTTTTGCTTTCCACTTACCCCAACGCATGGCAGATGGCTTCCCTCCGTGAGCCTGCTTTTGGCAAGGTCTCATAGGTGATTTTCAGATTGTTGAGCTGCTATCTATAATTTTGTAGGGTCTTCACCTTACAACGTAACTGATACATACAGTACTGTTCCAGTCTTTAGTCACTCCTCATCTCTTTACATTTTATACTCTCTCTTTACAAACAATACTAATGACCTTGAAAGTCCATTTGACCATCTTCTTTCTTAAACACAGTCTGAACTCTCTTAGACAAGCTTTCTTGTCATTTCTTTAAGCAGTCTTCAGGAATACTTCTCCAGGCTTCTTTAAGGATATTCAAAGCTCTTGTTTGGGCGTTGGATGCTTTTTATTCATTCTCTGTCAAAATGATCTCACATTGCTTCAATAATGTTGACGTCCAGACTCTGGGGAGGCCAATCCATGACTGATAGTGTTCCACTGTGTGTTTGTCTATCCAAGTATGCTTTTACTGCGTTGGGAGTGTGTTTTAGATCATTATTATGAAAAAAATCCTCAAGTTAGGATTCATTTTCAGTATAACGTTTGATGGCTTCTTGACAGCTACCTTAAGACCTTAAGAAATCTTGGAGAACTATTGCTCATGACCACTTTAAAAGAAGTCTGGAAGCAAAATATGAAGAAATGCAGGGTGACTGACTTTTAGACAGTACTGTACAGCACTGATATTACTTCTGTTGTGAGTTTTGTGAGTATAAACTAGAACTGAGCTGAACCTGTTTTCTAAATTCTATAACATAAAACTTAAATCACATAATATGACAGTCGTGGCAATACTGTGATAGATGTCAAAAGGTATGAGCTGAGGATATGTTTTTTTAGGGTAGCCTAAAAGTAAGAGTGAAGGTTAGGTATTTAGGCCAGCAGCTGCCAGCCATTCGGTTTGCCCACCTCACTTCTGTGGATCAGGTGACCGTTGACTGTGTTTAGTCCACTGCTGTTCTGAACTTTGACATAATGTCCAGATTATCCACCTATGGGCACAAAACACTTCATGATTTGACTTTGCAGAAATCAAGGGTATTTTAAAACCGGCTGTAATAATAATCCATCCATCTTACTAAAAGCCTATCCACCATAAGGCTGTGGGGGGCTGGAGCCTATCCCAGTTTTCATAGTGGGAAAAACAGAATAAATCAGAAAGCTTCCCACTGTGAGGTGACAGGACTGACCACTTACTTTGCCACCCTATGATAATAAAACTACGTAATAATATTAAGTATATTTCTATGCATTTTACACTGACTGGAGACACAAGTTTATTGTCTTTGAACAAGCTGAGTCACAGCATCTTCTGATCACAGTCAGAGTAGACACTCTGCCCTTTTCCTTGATCTAACACCAGAAATGCTTCAGTGCACACTCCAGCTGTTATAAGTAGATAACTGCTCTCCAGGAAAGGGCTTTGGGGAAAGTAGGACCTGTTCAAAAATAATGATAGCAATATTCTAAAAATTACTTGAGTCCAGAATTGCCCCTCTTGATTTAAGACCTACAATGAAACTTGTGATTAATTGCAGCGCAAACCTGTCCAGAGTTGAAGTATTCAGCAACTATTATTCAGTCTAAGAACCAGATAAAGTGTTTCTCCCTCTTTTTCTTCTGTTGATGTGCACCTTGTTCTGCTGATCCCAGAGGTGTAACAAACTAATTTGTTGTGATCTGATTTAAATTTCCCACTGTTTATGTTTTGCCAATGAATTTTTTATAGATTTTTTTAAAAACCACAAGTTCTCTCTTGATTAAAACACAAGGTGTCCCCACACTGGCTGAAATTTCTCCCCTGTATTACATAAGGATACAAAATGCACCTGAAACATTTCTGGTATCTTTGATAGGGGGCACGTCTGGTCCGAAAGTATAAAAGGAAGTCAGGTGTTGGGCTTGATAATGAGCCTCAGAGGGAGAACATATTACTAATCGAGATGTTGAGGAAAAGCTGCACCAGAGCTGCTTTAAACCAAAGTGAAAGTCAATACTTAAAGTCTTTCAGGTCTGAGGTTGATTTCAATAATGAATACTGCACGATATTCAGACACTGTCTTTTCAAAGCCGTGTTAACTGTGTCTGTACATAGCTGAGATAGCTGAATGTGGAATGTTAATGATCAAATATTAAAAGTTTGTGGTCATGAAGGGCTGCGTATTTAATAGACTTTTTGTTGCCATTGTACAAAGTCTAATTCTAAAAAAAAATTACAAAAATAAAAACTTGAAAGGCTTCAGAGTTGTCTTTGCTTTCATGGCCAAGTGGTATAAAGTCTCAGGTTACACAGGAGCTGGAGCATTTCAGTCAGATCCAGATTTGGCTCAGTACACCTGCAAGCTGCAAAAACGAATGTTTGCAGCTGTAAATCTGAATTTTAAAAAAAAAGAAAAAAAAAGAGAAAGACGGAAAGAAGGAAAGAAAAGCACAGTTTGGGTCATTATTCTAATGAGTTTGTTTTTCCAGGTGTCTACGGAAAGCCATCATGTATAATAGTAGCATGTTGAAACTGAAGCCGTTACAGGGAATGGAAGTCAGACGGTTTTTTTTTCATTTTACATTTAAAACTTTGCTTTCCCTACCGTGCCACGTCAAAATTTTCTCCACAAGAAAAACATTTGGCCTGCATGAAAGAGACCATTTACTTCTTCTTCTTTTTTTTTTTTTTTTATCAATGCTTGAGAGGTTCCTGAGAAGACTTCCTTTTAGATTTCCTGTCACTCAATTTCCATTTTCAACATTTTTGTGTGTAAGTTAATGCCACAGTATCCTCGCTCTCAGGGGGGGGGGGTAACATGAAAGTGATCATAACGCTAACAAAAATAACTCAAGCCTTAATATCATGACTTATATGTTTCACTCATGTCTCATTTCTTCAAAATTTATATACACCATTTCTTTTCCCATCCTGAGTTGTCTGTATGATAACAAACCCCCGTTTGCACAGATGTGCTGCAATAGCTGCCTTTTCTTGTGTGCGGAGCTGCTGGAAGGACCCCACACTGAGAAGCTCCATCTTAGCTCTCCGCTTCCACTGAGCCACCAGCTGCAGAAACGAGCAAAGCGGGCTCTTCACAACAGGGTTATTCCACAAGAGTCTGCCAATCCAGCCCTGATAATAATGAAATCTTTTTTTTTTTTTTTTTTTAAAGAGGAAGATGCTGAGCTGCTGCTCTGTGGATATGCAGCTCGCACAGGACAGGCAGAAACTGGCGCACTGCAAATTGTCCTGATCCTGGCTGCAGCTTTATCACGTTTGGCCACGAAAGCCGATTAGTGGATTTCACCCCAGTCTCGTAGAGCTGCCTCACTCCCAGAAGAACTTTCTTGAGGAATCCAAAGCCAGAGCACTCAGTGTGGGATTGTGTGGATTCTGAGAGGGAACCATGAGTGAGGGAAATTAATCAACCCAACTAAATACATAAAAGTACATGTCAGTCATTCACTGAACTGCCACAACTGGTTCACAATTCGTCACTGTGAACATCATTACCCTCACTGTTGCTAGTTAAATTACTGCCGTGCAGTTGTGTGGTGTAGATTTTTCAAATGTTAATCAACAGCTGATCACAATTACCACAGATAAATACTTTTATAATAAACACTAATATTTTGCATAGGTTTTCAAAAAATTTTTTTTACTTGTGATGTTCAACTTCTCATGTGTATGGTGGAAATGAATGTAAGCTACTGCACTCTGTAGTAAATGGTATGGCCCTTTATGATGCTCAGCTATTTCCTCATGATTAGCAAGCTGAACAAACACTCACTTTCTCTCTTTAAATGTGATTTCCTTTCGTCTTCATTTTAACTGAGTTGCATTTGTTCATTTTACTAATGCAAAAAGAAAAAGAAAGAAAAAAGATGGGGTGAGTCGAAAGTCAGTAAATGACTGTAATAGAACATCCTTATCTTGTCTGTGACTCAGACTAGAAAGGAGTGTCTGTCTGAATGACCGTGACAGTGAAAACAACACAAAAGACGACTGCAGTCAGTACAGTTCAAAATGTGTATCTGAGGGGAGCAGCTAGGATCGGCACTGATAGACCCAGTTTTAGTTGCTCTTATGTGTTGTGTGCATCATGAGATCTGAGTCTTAGTTATGCAGGCAGTAATGATCAAGCTCAATTCAGCTGGAAGTTTTGGGACTTTGGGGGGGTAATGTGCAAATGTACAAGTTTACAAAATGCTGTTAATGTCTTATTGTTACCTTTGATACTTATTTCAGATTATTGAGCCACATGAACGTTACATTTTATTGTAACCAGTCACAAAAAAGAGGAAAAAATCACTTTCATCATCTTGTTTCTTTTGTATAACTTTAATTTTACTCATCGGATCTAACTGGCAGCCCGACTCATAAATTAAAATGTCATTGTCACGGGCCATGATGTTATTTTGAGTGTAACTTAAAAGCAGACATGTACGTTATTCCCTACACTTTAGAGAATGTCATCTTTTGTATGTCACCCATGCTGAGAGATCTTTATAGCCCACCTGTACACTGTCTGTGCACTGCCTTGCTGCCATTTACTGATCTTTTAGTGAATTTTGCCAGCCTCTATTAATGTTTTACTTCACTCACCCGCATGCCGTATATCACTTGTCTGTGTGCTGTTTGGATGTGTTTGGGTGCAAAGGGGCAAATACATTTTAAACCTAAAAAATTTGCATTTTATTATGGATTTGTTCTCTGCCACTTTACTTGTACAGACTTATAAGCTTTTATCCGTTAATGAGTTATATTCTCCAGTAAATAAAAAGAGCTATGAACAATATTCAGTGTGAGTGAGTGTGTGTGCTGTCAGGTGCTTGCTAATTTCTATTTGTTTAGTATTGATTTTTTCCTACTTTTTCATTTATTAAAGAGATTTACTGAGCAGTAAATGCATTTTAGAGCCCCGTGCGGCACAACATTAAATGCATTGTATGATGGCACTCCTGTATTTTCTTATCACTTGGAAATAAAAAGTTACACTGTTTGAATTTATATAAAGTGGTTAAGTGACTTATACTTGGGACTAATAGAGAGAAAATCATGGAGGTGATTGAGTGCTTTAGTAGTGCCACATGGAAGGTATACATTTCAGTGCCACGAATAAGCCTGTAAAGGGTGCCTTAGTTCATCTATGGCCTTGTTTTGATTGGATAGATTCTTATAGTAAATGGCCTGTATTTGTATAGTGCTTTACTTAGTCCCTAAGGACCCCGAAGCACTTTACACTACATTCAGCCATTCACACACACTGGTGATGGCAAGCTACATTGTAGCCACAATGGCCCTGGGGTGCACTGACAGAGGCGAGGCTGCCGGACACTGGCGCCACCGGGCCCTCTGACCCTCTGACATGGGGTTAGTATCTTGCCCAAGGATATTTGGCATGCAGCCTGGAGCAGCCTGGGATTGAACCACCGACCTTCTGGTTAGTGGCTGACCTGCTCTGCCACCTGAGCTACAGCCACCCAGTAGTAGGACTCACTTCCATTTAAATGAGTGTGGGAAGTGATTGCTAGCCTCTTTTGTACAACTCAAATAGGTTTTGAAGGCTTGTGTACCATCTCAGCGCCGTCTTTGTTATGAAATAAATTGTTTGTCTGCAAGTCAGAGAGTGTTTTATATTTGACTTGTTTTTTTTTAAAGAATTTACCCACTGAATGCATTTTCTCTTATTGTAACATAAATGAATTGTTCTTACAGCATCTATTTAATTCAGCAGAATGAGAAAAGTTTCCTAAAACTGTTATTTTGCTATCCAGGTAAGTTTCTTAATAAAAAAAATTATATATTGGTATGTATTAAGTTGTCTTCACGTATCTTGTTCTACATTGTGGTGTTACATTGATTATTAAATTCTTTTTACTTTATGTTAACTCTCTTTTTCTTTTGCATGTATATATTATATACAAGTAGAATTGGAGTGCTATTACCATTTTGTTCATCCCCTTGTGCACCCTGGATTCCTTTCAGCACTTTTTTTCTTGATAACTCTCTAAAAGAACACTTGTGTGTACACATCTTTGATTTTACCATATGTCTCAGCATTGGAGAGAGCAGACATCAAACTTTTTTGTCAAACTGACCAACCTTTCAGTTTAGGATAGCCACTGGTGGTGAAACCTGGGTCTCACTGGCTATGATCCAGAGATCAGCAGCCTCCAGCAGAATAATCCTGAGTGTCCAAACCCAAAGGTGGTGCATTAGGTCAAAAGCACAAACAGGAGCACTTTTGTCACTTAAAAAAAACATTAACAGGGTTGTGCACCAAGAATTCATTCCCCAAAACTGTCAGCAAGGGTCTCTACTGTCATGCCCCTGAAGTGTCTAAGCGAATATACGCAGCAAACTAGTGCATGTGTGTTGGCGCACTCTCACTGCTCATTTGAACATCATACGTTTTTTTAGTCACACAAACACATTATTCAATAAGAATGTGGCTACTTGCCAGATTTGGCTTTCTGCAACTCTGAATCATTCCCAAAATGAAATTCAAGCTCAAAGCACTAACTGCACATGTCCAAAATTCTTGTGTTTTCAGTCCCATTGACACAGGTGTATAAAACCAAATGCCTAGTCGTGCAGTCTGCCTTTATGGTACAAACTTTGCAAAAGACAGGGTTGGGCTAAAACAGGGTTGTCAAACATTAGGTCTGGGGGCCAGAATCAGCCCGGCAAAAACTCCAATCCGAACCACTCGGCAGCATTAGAAAATGTTAAAGAGTGCATAGATTTAGAATTTTAACTGTAATTAAATATATTTTGCAGCTTTTCCTATTGATAAAGACCCCCACCTGCAACTGCTAACATCCATCCATCCATCCATGCATCCATCTATCCATCCAAGTCCAAGGAAATAATTTCCTTCGGGATTAATAAAGTATTTCTGATTCTGATTCTGAAAACGTTGTATTTTAAATGTATAATTAGGGGACAATTCTGTAATATTACACGTATATCATTTACTTTCACTGGTCTGGCCCGCTTCACGTCAAAGTGGGCTGTATTTGACCCATGATGTAAAAGTTCAGAGCGGCATCCTACAGCCACTGTTGGATGTAGGATGCCACAGTTGTTGTAACAAGTCAACTTGTTAAATTTCTTCCCACCTAAATATTCTACTATTAACTGCAAGTGGTATTATCACAAAGTGGAAGTTTTTAGGAACCACAGCAACTTAGCAATGAAGTAGCAAACCACATAAAGTTTCAGATCAGAGTCACTGAATGCTGAGGTGTATGGTTCCTACTAACTGTCAACTCTCTGCTGACTCAGTCACTGCAGAGCTCCAAACCTTCTCTGGCATTAACATCAGCACAAAACCTGTGAACCAGGAGCTTCATGGCATGTATTTTTTCATGAATCAGCAGCTCCTGTTGGTGTAATGTTTAGGTAGCCTAGCACTTTTTGTCTATATAGTATGGTAAGAGGGTGAAGGGTGAAGTGATCCCGTGGGGCACAAGGTACAAGTCCAAAATTCAAGTTGTTTTTGCTTTCTGTTGACTTTTTGTTAGCATTTTGTGTGGCAGCATTGCATCAGTGAATATACACATTTGTAAATAAAAAAAAAGAAAAAAGAAAGAAATAGGTAACTGTACACTTAAAGTATTTTAATTCTGGTGAAACATTGTAACTTAATCCTCAATCCTTAATGCTTTTCTAGTCTAATGCCAGACTGCCCTGATTTTGTCAATAAGCTTTAAATGCTTATGGTGTTACTTGATGTACCTTAAAAAAGTGTGTGCGTGTGTGTCAGTGCATGCGAGTCTGCTGTGTGTGCACTTCTAAAAGAATCTCGAGACTGATTGGAGGAGAGATAAAGATACATCTGATTGTCATTATTTTTGCTTAACTGACAATTTCCAGAGAATATTCCAGTCCTTGCTCTCCAAACCTGCTCCATCCCTGCTGTCATTCCAGTGCATGGGCCTCTAATTGATTCTCTCTTCCATGCTGCCTTCCGTATCAGGCTGACTGTCAGAAGATGGGAAGCACTGAGAGGTACACTGCTGTTTCAGCAGATCCGATGGATAGCACAAACTGTATGGACTTCTGCGTTGCAGACATGCAGAAGAGGAGAGCATCTTTGCTGTTTCCTAAACTGCTCAGTTCTGTGTAACCTGCAGAATGGCTTATTGGATTTAGTATTTCAGTCTACGTTGTCTTGTGTTCATTCTGTCCTGTTTTGCTGACAAATACTGTTAGAAAAGTAACATTTGGTAATATTATTTTAATTGCTAGAAATGCCGACCTTATTATTATCAAGGAAATAAAAGCAAACATTGTTTTAATTTTGACTGAATTTTAGTTGTAAAAAATTGTGCTCCCTTTTGTTTTATTTAATAATGTTTTCACTGGACATGTGAATAGGATCACCACATTATGTGAAGTGTGCTGCAGTGATGCTCTTGGACTGCACTTGAACTTATCCTGCTGCACTGATACCTCATTCATAATCCATGAGTGCAAATATAGTAGTGCAATAAGACTATAGTTATGCAATATCTTAGTCATGTGAGCATTGTAGATTGCCATATTTAAAATATACAATGTTTTTTTAATGCTGTTCTTGTTTTTCTTGTTCAATACTTCTTTTTTTGAAGTGTCACTATCTATCTATCTATCTATCTATCTATCATCTATCTATCTATCTATCTATCTATCTATCTATCTATCTATCTATCTATCTATCTATCTATCTATCTATCTATCTATCTATCTCACATCTTAAGTGGTTGAAATCCATCATGTACTCTAGAAAAGACAGTTTTGTTTTGTTTGCTTGTTTTTCATCACGGACTGCTACATTCATAATCTTTTTTGAGGATTTGTATTTATTATGTCGAGGCAGCTGATTTAAGTCCATTAAAATATTTCAACATTGAAAAAAAAAAACGGCATAAAACTGACATTGCACATTATTTCACTCCCAGCTAGTGTAACACTGGAGTTACAAGGATTTGGGAGTCAAATGAATGGCTCTGACAGTTAATTTTCTTTTTAAAAGGCACACTCCATTATTTAATGTAGTTTGTTAAATGGTACTGAAATAAATGAGGGAATGAGCAGTAATACTGTGAATAAACAGAAATGCTTCAGTGATTAATGAGCTGGAAGATAGGTTGTTGCAGAACAGTAACAGAAAGACAGCTTGGTGCCTCTTTCTTCATTCTGAAGTTACTGTGGACAGGATAATCTCCTCATTGTCCCGCACTCTCAGAAGTTGGGTGCACTGAAGACTTTACAAAAGTCTGTGAATATATATATGGCACCACTACAGCAAAGTTTCTGCAGTGTGCCAAATGTATTATCATCCAGCCTGTGAAGCACAGCTCTATAAGCATCTTCAGAAGGCTTTACTGTACAGCCCCGGTAGCAGTACATAAATTAATAGGAGAGCACAGTGTTCGCTTTAGAAAATTATGCAGAGAAGGCGTCATGGGCTGTCTCTTGCGCCACTGCAGCAACATTACTGTGATTAATGCTGCGTTTCACCCATCCCAGAGAAGAAAAGTCCTAAAACTGCCTCTTGTCCTTCTGCTAATGCACCAGCCAGTTTGACCTAATTGTAGCTCATATCAAGCTTGAAAGTTGTTCACTCAGAGAGTTATTAACTATCCAATTTCCCTGTCATGAAATCGCAATTGCATCAGAGCATTTAATGTTTAATACTTCTATAAATTTGCCAGCATGTGTCCTGCAGTTGGAAGCTGAATTGTCGATGCACTTCCACTGTCTCCGACTGTGACATACAGCCGGGGCGCTCTCCAGTTCACCCATTTCTTTGTCTGGCACAGAAGAGGGTGCAGTACGTCTACTGTGTAGTGGATGGTGATGTTGGGTGTTCTCTGTCTTGAGTCCTAATAAGGAAAGTCACTGAGTTGCTAAAGTTGGGGAGCGAACACTTTTAATCCACTAACCACTATAAATCTGTTCTAGTGCAATACAGAAATCAAAAATATATTTTAAAACCTATTTAAAATAAGAATATTTCTTTCATTTGTCTGAAATACAGTTAACAGTCTGTGCTTTTTCCACTCTTTAATCAGACATGACAAACTAAATATGAGTACATTTATAAACCTCAAGGTGGCACCCCAGCCACTGCCTTACTTCCCACTGAGAACATCTCATAAACAGCCATGTCGTCATCACCCAACACACACTGCATCATTGTTATTAACCAGGTCTTTTGGGGTACATATATTTATATCGTGACCAAATCTCTTCTTCTTTCTGATTTTGAACGATATATTATCCTCAAGCATCAGCTAGATGAGTTATTATTTAATACAATATAGTATCCCTTGCTTTGTAATGAGAGTCAGTGATCCAGTTAAGTGGCAAGGACGTTATTTTTGGAAACTTCCTTTTCTACATCCGAGTTCACCTCATCACCGCGCTCCCAGCCAAACACATGGCCGGTCCCAATCTGTGCCCAAATGCAGTCCAGCTGCCTGTTGTCTCCTGCACTGTTGTAAGAGGTTAATGAAAGAGTCCAGGTCCCCTGATGAAAAGACCTGTGCCGAGGCCTTTTCAAGTTAGCTTTTGCAAAACCTTAGGCAGGCCTGCAAGCCAGATATGTTTCTCTGTTTAATGAGGAATGCGTATGAGAAGCAAGTCAAAACTGTCCCCTTAAACACAATGTTCAGTAATAGCAAGTGTTTGATTGATGTTTGGATGCAGGATGAATAAAGAACGCCGATTCTTTTTTAGACCTGTAGCTTACCAAATCCTTAAATCGTGCCCTTGTAGCCGTTCAACAGCCTATTTTAATCGTAAGGATTTCATATTTGCTTCATTAAATCTTTTTTTCCCTGACAGTTTTTAAGACTGCTCCTCCGATCCAATGCAGAAGGTGACAGATCAATACACTGACTCCAAGAAATTTCACACTTTTTTCCTGAAAACCCAAGCTGGTGTCTCATCTCAATATTCAGTAGGGTCAGACTGCCAAGAAACAAGAACACACAATGTGCCATCTGGTAAATCGTAGTCCTCTCATCAACCCTGTCCAATCTGGAGTCTCCTTCTCTCTCAAAAGAAGGAAAACAAAAAAAAAGACATCAATGCACTAGCTTGACCAGACCAGACCAGAGGGTAGGAACATTTTTATATAGAAGATTAACTGCATTTTTAAAAAATATCTTATTCCTTTTTTTGTTTTGTCATTCTTTGTGAATAAACAAAGAGGGGACTCTATTAAATACATGCTCACGCTTAATAAACAACTGATATTTAAGGCAAAAAAAAAGCTCCTGAACATGAGACCAGTACTCATTCAAGATAAATGGTGTTTGTTGATGTGTGAAAAGGGGTGATCACAGCCATGCTTGGCTTCACTTCAATGCTCAGATATACAAATATTGTTTGTGTTTGTGTATACGTGCTTATGTCTATCTGTTTGCATTTACCCCCCATCCTGGCTTCCTCTATTCTTATTTTGGGGTTAGAGGACCTGTAATTGATTGCCAAGGCCCAGGAACCCTGTTTTTTCTTGAGCCAGTCCCTGATGACTGAGCAGGAGGACTGGACAAATGAGAAGAGAGGGCCTCTTCAGTTCACCACGATCCACAGACTGGAAAAGTGGGAGTATGGTGCATGCAGCTGATTTACATTTAGAGCTCTTAATTGCCTTCTTCTGAGTCCTTTTACTGGAGTTTCATACCTGTTTATGTTGCCAGCCCCTTATGTTCCTCTAGGATTTGAAATTCATGTACTGTCTCAATCGTCAATCTTACTGACAGCTCGAAAGAGCGCTCCAGCTGCCACAGAGACCAAAGGCTTAATAGTTTGCCTATAACACTAAACAGTGCTTCAATTAGAATAAGTGGCATTCCTATAAAGCTGGATCTATGACTAAAATGACTAACTTGTATTTTATATTGGTATATTTTTTTATTTGAATATACAGTATCTTCAGTTTTCAGTGAAGAAAGAATTTCCTAAAGTAGAGAAAACACAGACGTGTATGCATATATGTAACATTCCTGGTCCCAACCCATTGCAGCTGTGCCACCATCTAAATTGTAAGCTGTCTCCTCACTTTTTTGTACTTTTGAGGTTCCCATATTAACCTTAAAACACTGATCTCAATACGCTGTGTCATGACAGGTCTAGTATCCAGAGCTTATAATAAAAGCCGCAGTACTGTGCTTTCCACGGTCGTCTCCAACATGAAAGAACAGCAGCTCATCTAGAGTCCCCATCCTAATCACCAGAGTGCAAAAAGCTGAAATGCTGTATTAAAATACCCTCTTTGCATAAAAGTTCCTCAGAAGGTTGCAGATGTAATACCACGTATGAATATCAAGAGCTGATATGCAGTAGCTTCACAAAATCATAAATCCTGCAGTGTCAAAACACATTATCTGAAGTACATTTGCTCACACAGATAGAACAGCATATTTAAAAATGCTGCCAACAAATTGGACCCAGAGACCCTTTGGTTTGGTCATCAAGACGAAGTAAGACAACAGCCCACGACAGCAGTAAGACAAGTAAACGCTGATGAACGCAAAGGCCAAGTTGATAATTAAGTTTGTTGGGGCAGTTACTTTAGTATGAGAGGAATATATTGTATCACTCGTATATAGTTTTTTTTTTTTTTTTTTAGAGATCTATACGAATTGAGTTTCGGTCATGTAATGGAACTGCTATCACTAGAATCATACAGAAATGCCTGAGTAACTTGGAAATTCATGGGGAACCGGTAGGTAGGTGCCCCTAAGCTAAATGTGGTTAGACCCTGCATTAACCTCCTAGGACCCTGCTTCCACATATGTGGACATTTTGGGTTATTTAGACCAAAATACTCAATTTTGCTCTACAAGGGCCTGATATCCACTTACAAGGACATTATACTGCCACTGTTCTATCAAAATTTTAAACGAATATCCTCATTTGTGGCTCTCATTTTTCATAGAAACAAAAATCAGGTAAAAAAATAAAATCTGATAATTCTTTGTTTTTACATTCATCGGGCCCCAATATGCCCAAATATCAAAGAGAAATGAAAAATGCATGCTCTGGAAGAGTTCGGGTCTTAGGAGGCTATAAGTGTAGCCACTGATTTTATGCATCAAAGTCTGTTTACAAGTCTTAAGGAGGAGTATTAATTTATGACTCAACAGTCCTAAGTGAGGTCCAGTTGCTGCTGACATAATATGATCCAGTCACGGGCTCAGCTGTTGATGGGCTAACTATATGGTGGTCACGGTAACATTTTGAGGTTTTGGTAAGAATAATGTGTGAGATAAAAGTGTTTTATTCTGCTTCAGTGTTATTCTAATCATTTATAACAAATTTTATTACACTTGAACTCAATGAGCCTTACATACACTCATTGGCTACATTCTTAAGTTAAACCTGTTCAACTTCATGTTAATACAGATATCTAAACAGTCAATCACATTGCTGGGACTACGTGCATTTAGGCATGTAGACACGGTCATGATAACCTGCTGAATTTCAAACTGAGCACCGCAATAGGGAAGAAAGGTGATTTAAGTGACTTTGAATGAGTCACTGTTGTTGAGAGAGTGCTCTGAAAAACAGAAAATATCCAGTGAGCAGCAGTTCTCTGGGCAAAAATGCTTTTTTGATGTGAGTTAGGACGGCAACAGTAACTCAAATAAGTACTCATTACAAACAAAGTATGCAGAAGATGATCTCTAATTGGACAACATATTAAACCTTTCTCAAGCACTTGAAGCAGATGGGCTTCAGTGCTAAAAGACCACAACAGGTGCCTCTCCTGCTATCTAAGAACATGAAACTGAGGCTACAATTTGCCAAGCTTTACCAAAACTGGCAAAAATGTTGTCTGATCTCGATTTCTGGTGCAACATATGAATGGCAGGGTGTTGAGGTTCCTGGGTCGTTGACCCAGCGTTTTCAGTTGGACTTTGTCACTCTTTAGTTTTCCATCCCTGTTTCCTGTCTTATTGTGTTAGTCATCTGTCTGTGTGCATTATGTTCCGTTCTACTTCCTATCTGTCATTAGTTAGATTTAGTTCAGCTGTGTACTCACCTGTTTCTTGTTATTGAAATTTCCCTCGGTTCCTGGTCGCGTCATCGTCTATTTTGTGTGTGTGTTTCCAGTTCCGGTCAGTCCAGTTATTCATGTTCAGTTCTGTTAATAAACACTGTGCTCATCTTCAACCAGCCTGCGAGTCCTGTGTTTGGGTCCTCTCTTCCCTTTCTCCACATCCACACGGCGACCGTGACACAGGGTCAAAATTCTGTGTTAACAATGTGAAACCATGGATCATTCCTGCCTTGTATCAAAGGTTCAGGCTTGTGATGGTGGTGTAAGGGTGTGGGTGATATTTTCTTGGAACACTTTGGGTCTCTTACTACCAGCTGATAATCATCACAGCCTACCTGAGTGTTGTTGCTGACCATGTTCATCCTTTCATGGCCACAGTATATCCACCCTCTGATGGCTGCTTCCGGCAGAATAATGTCACAAAACTCACTGGTTTCCTGAACATGACAATGATTTCACTGTACTCAAATGCAGTGAAATGGGAAATTTGCATCACCAACTTTGTGATCCTATCTTATCAATATGGTCCAAAATCTTAGCAGCACCTTGTTGAATCTATGCCATGAAGAATTTAATGCAGTTCTGGAGGCAAAAGGGGGTCCAACCTGGTAGTTACAAAATTTACCTAGTAAAGTGTGTGGGTAGTGGGAAAAAAGTGCTTTAAATAACACGGATGTCTTGAACTCTGGAAGTTTCTTGCCATGTGTTGGCAGTACTGAGTGCTGCACCACCAAATTGCCTGAAATACGCCCATAAATACACCCAGTGTCCATCAAACACTCCTCACAGCAACTAATTAATGCTGTGTCATCATTTTTTTTTATTTTATAACAGATCATTTCTGCATTGTGTATTAAGTGCTACAAATCTATCAACAGGCCATCATTTATTGTTTGTTCTTCCTTAAACCTCCCTCTTATTTTTAATGAAAACAGTGCAGGGGGGAAAAAAAACTTTTCCCCCAAGTTCAGGTCAAACGTAATGGCTTACAACACGACTGATGTCTCTAAAAGCAGGTAGCTAACAGCATGAAGGGCTTGGTGACTTTGGAGGTGGTGTACACGTTGAATGACACACAGTAGATGAAGGGAAATTGTGAGTGAACAGCATTTCCCCCAGGACTTAACATCAAAGCCTCACCAACAGGAAACACAGTTAATCTCCCTCTTCTTCCTCCCCAGTGGGGTACTGGGAGCACAATGAAGAAAAATATGGGCCAAGTGCAAGGCCTATAGAAAGATAAACACATATGTGCACAAACAAATGTGCATGTATGTGCTTTAGTGGCATTCAAACATGCGGCATAGTCATAAATAAGTCCATTGTGTTTACAGTCACTACAAGCAAGCCTTTTCATATCGCTGCTGGTTTTTTTCTTCCTTTTTGAAAGATCTACTTCAAAATGTTTGTCTCAGTCCTATGAGATTATAGATCTCGAGTGGAGTGTTTACTGGCACAGCAAAAGAGGAAGAATAAATTTTACCTTTCCACATATCAGAGCTGTATCCAGCCATGACACAGTGCTCCACACTATACGCTGAGAGGAAATAGAGTTAAGGACCAAGCCCAGCTTAATGGCCTACGCTCCCTGAAAGGACGCTATAATTAAAGTTAAGTGAGCAGATGCTGAAAGAAAAAGCATTTTTTTGCCATAATAAATGTGGTTTTGAATTTAACACCTCGGGTAGAGGAACCCTATCTAAATGACCCTCCAGCTCCCACCACTTCTACAGTATGCTATAATGGTGTAAAGTGCGGTGACAACACCCTCCTCCACTTCTACTCGGCTCTCTCCTCCCCTCCCAGCCCGCTGGCTAAGGTTGAAACCCTTCTGTTTCAGAGGGGATTAGGTTACTGCACTTAAGTGTAGCAACAATGTTGATGAAATTGAGACCAGCAGTGTTTGTGTTGTACCTACAAGGTAGCTAACCCCAAGAGCAGGAAAAGGTGTGGGAGACAAAAGCAAAGTTTAAAACTGCTTTTTTTTGTTGTTGTTGCTCATTTTACTCCAGACTGTCAAGAAATGAAAGTTAATGACATGCAAACTTGCAAGCAAGGATACATTTGCATTTTTTTATTTTCATCTACAGTTTCAGAATATGTGATTTTTCAAGAAGATGTTGCTCTATTTGCAATTGAAAATTGGCTGTGGCTGTTTTCACAGTAAGACAGAAAACAGAAAATGTTTTTTCAAAAAGAAAGTAAGTCATTCAATAGTATTTTATGTGTTTTGTGTTTGATAAATATCATACATCAGAAATAGAAATAGATTAAATTCTCCTATCAGTTAATAGTGAATTTAGCTATAGTCTTTCTTTCTTTCTTTCTTTCTTTCTTTCTTTCTTTCTTTCTTTCTTTCTTTCTTTCTTTCGTCTCCATTGTCCTTCTAAAGGCTGATTAAAGGGGTGAATGGTTCTGTTTGATTTCAACCTCTTTTTAATTGAGGTTCAACCAGAGGGTAAGGACACCCTTTAGGGACTTAAAGATGAAGAAACCCCCTACTATAGCCAGTGTAACCCGGAGCAGAAACAGAACAGGGGTCCTGGAAGATCATCCGCCCCCTGCCCAGGAGGAACCCCACCAGCTCACGACTCCCCTGTTTCTGAGCCTGAAGTGAAGCCTGACTGAAAGCCCCAGCTATTCTGCCACAGCCCGTCTCAGCAGGGGAGTGGAGGAAAGCTCTCCGGGCTTCAATCTGGTGCAGTGGAGCAACAAAACTGGAATTAAGGCCTTCTTTTGTTTTCTCATCAGCACCTCCCTCAAACGTCTGGTTTCTGCTCCTAGGGCAGTGGGATCAATAACATTATTGTCTGTATTAGCTTTTTATTTTAATTGATGTGCTTTTTACTTGTTCTTCTTTGAACATTACCCCAGCTACTAAGTGTACTGTTTACTGGGCATTAAAGGTACTAAAGCAGATGTTCAGAATGATATATTATAAGGCGTGAAAGTAAATACCAGGCTAATATACAATATATTTTATATTAATGGCTAATAGTTTTACATGAATGGACCGGCATAAAGGGCTTATACAATATGATTAAATGAGCCCTTGTTTCTTTGTAAGCAACTGTTTATTTACAAATTAAAATCGTTACCTTTCAGGACTTCAAGTGCTTTTCGAGCAGCATGATTTAATGCACCATGACTCTGAGTGTTTATAATGGGTCAGACAATATATATTCATTTTACATTTTTCCCCCTCTCGGTTTGCATATTGCTCCCCTCTGGCGACAACCTAATAATGAGACTAGCAGGTCATTCCTTGAAAAGGATGCTTACATGTACTACAACTACTCATGAAAAACGCACGGTTTTTGCCCTCTATTGTTCAGTGGACACACACACACACACACACACATATATACGACATGTAGAAATACACTTCAACTAGTCCACCCTTCTTTTAGCTTGTTCGTGGCTCGAGAAGGGCCTGCCAGCTGGTCTTCGATTGATCTGACCCTGCACTCACAGCTTGCTTGTAAGCCTACGCTGCAGCAGCAGCTTGTACTTTATGCAACAAGGATGTAAATCCCAGCTCTCCACATCCAGCTCCTTCTCCCCGTTCCTCGCTTTGTGTTTACATGTCCCCCTTTCCTCTGCAGCTGTGCAGATCTGATGGCTGATGCATTAATGGGACTTGTGTTGACTAATGGGGCAGGATTGGAGTTTGACACACTGACCCCACCCATCAGTGCTGGTTGCCACCAAGACCCCCACAGGACACTCTCTGGAAAATGTCTCCACTGCTTATTGGAATTTCTTTGATGATCCAGAGTTTCAGGTTACAGTAGTGGTCTCCACAGGACTGGAGAAGACTCATGTCATGTTTGTCTAAGCATCATAAGAGTGGGGATGACAGATTGGAAAGTTTATTGTGGCAACATTTTTTTTGTCACTGAGATCTTTCTTCTGGAGGATTTCCTTCTCATCACTTATGCAGTCAGGAAGTAATACGTCGGCAGAGCAATTTCTCTAAGATGTTTAGATGAAGTACTTTGGCCGTTCATTGCCCTGGAACGAGACTGTTTTTCATGCAAGATCATAAGAGTGGAATGTGAAAGGGTGTAATGGATTCCTGTGTGAGCTTTCATTACATGTCATACACTGTGTTTACAGTAGCTTTCTCAGTCTGACTGCATTACCGCAACCCGCCGCTGCTCCCTACCCCCCTCGAGCGTTCATAAATCATTGTTAACAGACAGACCTGACATCCTGCTCATACATCACCACGCAAGCCTTTACTCCTCAGTAATTCAAACACTGGATGTACAAACACCCCTCGCTGTGTCATGTCAGCTCATAACGCAGACAAAACTCACACCCTAACAAAGAACAACGGGCCTCACTTTCAGACGGGCGAGATGAAAGCATCTTAGAGAAAGTGGAGAGCTCTTATGCCTCGGAACATTATGCCAACCTTTTTTCTCTCATCTAACAGGAATTTTAGTTTTTTTGTGTGATCCTGGCAAACTGAGACAGCTAAATGAGATTGATTCAGACTACTGCGAAACTATTAATTAGATGGTGAATGGGCAAAGGCAGCTGGAAAAAATATCGTGAAAAACCTTTGCTTTTTAAAACATATTTACCGTAGTTTGTAATGAATATTGCAACTACATGCAGTCGTGTGACTATTTGGGGTCAGAGAACACGCCATGGAGTCTTTAAAAGTCCTAAAGCATAGATTATTGAAAATGTGACAGCTTTATGAAGTTTTAGGTTATATGGAAGAAATGAAAGATAAACTTTAAGTGTGGAAACAGCTTTTTCCCCTCCCTCTCAATTACATCCAAACATTGCTTGGCAGCCATCTGGCAATCAGAGAGCTGCTCCTGCTTTGCCAAGACTCCAGTTGTTGTCCAACTGTCACTCCACATAAAGCAAAGGACCTTTAATGCCGCTTACTCCGACTGCAATTTTAAAAAAAAGTGTGATATGTGATCTAATGACATATACATATTTATAACCAAAATTACAGCAAAACTAGTGCATTAGAAACACAATTAGGACTGGGTCAATTGAATATGTGCAGCAACTGTTTTATTGAGGGTAATCTGACACAGTTTTTTAAGCATTTCCTTTGGTCTGGTTGGGCATTGTTCGTGATACGGCCATCACAATGAAACAGACAGAGAAGTCTCCTCACTGATCACTTACTAGCTGCTTTTAAACCATCAATACCTTTTAAAGCACCACTTAGGACGAGGAACATATGTCTCCCTGCTGTCTCCCAGAGCGGCTGTAACAAGCTGGAGACCGGCACGAGCCGTATAATGGCTTTAAGACATGCAAGAGTCTGATTCACATCCAAAAAGGGAAACTTGACAAACCACACGTGCAATGTAAATAACACCAAATGTACAAATGAGGGTGTTGCCGGTGGCTGCAATTAAACCTCCTGTCTGCAGTGGCCAAGGAGAGATTGCTTAAAAAAATGCTATTTGGATAGAGGTGATAGAGTTGAAGTGAAAGCCTCGTGGCACAAAATTCTATTTTTGTGCTCCTGTATCGCAAGGAATCACAAATGAGTAAGTCATTAATAACAGGACTACAGTTTCACAAGATATTCCCCTGATTTTCCTACTTGCGCATTAACCTCAGGAGAATTTTAGAATAACATATTTCTTTCCCAGTCGCTTCTCATCACTAAAATACACCCCAGCAGATCTTTGATGGACTGCCTGGGTGTATTGGGGTAGGTAAAATCAAGTGTCAAGCGTTGCAATGTTTCATTACTTTTAAATAACAGAGTGGGGAAACTGGAATAGAGGCATTGCAATGTGTAAAGCCTGAATCCATCAGTTGTTGATAGGTCACCTGTTACTGTTATTATTATTATTATTTTTTTTATTACTGCTGTTATTATTAACGCCATACCAATTAACACATTTCACTCCTGTCAGTACATGCATGAAAGGATAATGTTAATGGCTGTTATTTTTGCACTGGGACTGTAATTGTGTTCAAAGCACATTGGGAGAAATAAATAATATTTTGCTTAAAAAGTGTCGGTAATTGCCTCGAGTGGGGAAAAAAAGTGACATTTTTGGTTAAAAAAAACTGCCTCATTTGTGAGTGCAAATTAATCGGCTATCTCTAGAGTTAGCTGTCACAATAAGTTACCTAAAAGTTATCTATTCACACATTCACCAAGAGACCTTAAATACTGCTCACGGGCATATTTAACTAATATTTGTGTCTTCATTAGGTGATATTTGTCAGAAATCCCATGTCAAGTCCAAGTCAAGTGTCTTTTATGTTGAGCTGCATGTGAGATTTAAGTAGACAGCAGCAGCTTTTCACTTATTGCATATTCATTACTGTGCAGTGTATTGTATGACTGTGTGTTTGACTAAAGTGCAAGCAGCTTTTATCACAGTCTGCTTTCATGCACTCAGACCTAGACCTTTTGTCCCTCCCCCCATTGTCAATAATATGGCTACTGCCTTTATTATCCACGTTTATCAAGGCATCTTTAATGTCAGGGTATGAGTCCTTCAGCTGTGACTCAGCACAATCTACATTAAATAGCAGGATAATCATCCTAAATAACAAAGTCAATCTAATGCTGAAGGGCTTCAGACAAGGAAACTCAGCCATTTTTGGTGGAACTTGTGAAAAATGTAAAGATCGGGTTAGATTTTATGATCATTTTATGCAGAAAAGCAGAAGCAGGTGCTGCAGAGAGCATCATGTAACCCCCTATTGTTCACACTGTACATACTGTAGAGCCAAATTGCAAAACGTACCTTTCTAACCACCTTATCAGCCCTACCTTACTACTTTTTAAGCAGGCCACCCAAAAGCTGTTCAGTCTTTCTCATTCATTTTTCATCTTCCGGCAGCTCTGGATGTCTAACTCAGACCGAGAGACACTGTCATCCATAGAGCTCCATTGCCTCTCCCACGATGTGCACACACTTTGGTCAACTCCGTTTGTTTTATAAATGTGCCACATAAATTTAGGGAACTTTTATTAAAAACATTACGGTAGTAAAAACACACCAACAAAAAGGAAAACATTTGTTTTCCTTAACGTTCTCCTAAAGTGGTCTTTAAATATTGGTTAACCATATATTTATGAGGCTATAAGAGGATTAAATAAGTTGTTGAATTAGCAAATGAGAATGTTTTTGGAAGAGCTGCTCAGACTAATAAGCAGAATTATGCAGTCATCTTGGCATCAATGAAAAATGAAAAAAAGAGAAAAGTATTGCTGCGGTATTTCTGGATCCTACTTCAGAAGATAGATAAATTATTAACCAATATCATTTCCGATTCTTGTGGTGCCTATGGTATCCATGGTCACTGGTGCTATTTTCATCTTGTACTTTCTGTGCTCCCCAGTCTCTGCCTTTATGGTTAGTCAGTCTTTATGCTTCAGTGTTAGTTAATAGTTATGCAGTAGTGGGTAGTGGGCCCTCTGTTTGTCCACCTCGTCTTAATTCTCCTCTCCTCGTACATTACTGCTTTTGAATTTGTGCTTTTGAGTTACTGTATCCATTGGACTCCTGTGTTTCTTTGAGTTTTCTTTTGGCCATTAAAGGTCTTTTTTTTCTCTGCCTCTGTGTTCTGTATTCGGACTTGACATTAATCATCTTTTATTTGGATTGTCTTTGGATTAAGATAAACTTTTTAGCTGACAAAATATATTCTTGTCCACAACATATACCCCTCTATAACTTCATGAATTCAATCACAGTTAGTGGACATGATAATAGTGTCTTGCAAACTGTACATTTTTGTTGGCAATTAACTGGAGATTCTATTACAATGGCATCTGATCAGTGGTCTGTGGTCACTCAGTGGCATTTTAATGCAAAAATGGATCATTAAACATGTCATGAGCATTATGTTTTTGTTTGTTTGTTTTTTTTTCATGGAAAACTGTAAAAATGTTTATTCAAAAAGCAATACAAGGGTTAAGGGCAGGGGAACAATATACTTGTACTTGCCCCAAACATATATGAGGTATTTTTTTTATTATTTTAGCACAGACGTCTGAAACAAAATCCAGATTACCATAGATATTTGAATAGAAAGGCTTATTTGTAAAGCTTTTTCTTACAAAAATGATTCATAAAGCCCCATAAAAAGTCAATTTGATGTGGTCACTCAAGAAGAACTAGTAATTATGACTAAAATGACTATTTTATTTTTTACATGGTTCATGAATTGTGTTAGATTGTGTTATTTCGCTATTGTGGAACTAATGAAGAAACAGCCCAAAGAATACAAAGAGATTATCTTGAATCTGTAAATAAATATTCTACAACAAGTAAGCTGTGTGGTAAAAGTCAGAGAAAGACTACAAAATAAC
>VUQG01044279.1:0-31826 GCA_015106755.1 Etia nguti
TTAGTTATGCTGCAATAGACGTAGGCTGCCGGGGTATTCCCATGATGCATTGAGTTTTTCCTTTCCAGTCACCTTTCTCACTCACTTTGTGTTAATAGACCTCTCTGCATTGAATCATACCTGTTATTAATCTCTGTCTCTCTTCCACAGCATGTTTTTATCCTGTTTTCCTTCTCTCACCCCAACCGGTCGCAGCAGATGGCCGCCCCTCCCTGAGCCTGGTTCTGCCGGAGGTTTCTTCCTGTTAAAAGGGAGTTTTTCCTTCCCACTGTCGCCAAAGTGCTTGCTCATAGGGGGTCATATGATTGTTGGGTTTTCTCTGTATCTATTATTGTACGATCCACTACACATTGTAAAGCGCCTTGAGGCGACTGTTGTTGTGATTCGGCGCTATATAAATAAAATTGAATTGAATTGAATTGAATTGAATGTTTGACCTTTACATAATTTATTGGGTTTTGTTAATGGTTTCATTTCCTATTCCTTATACTTCAAGGTTTGTTACCTGTGCCTTTAGTTTTTAGTTCACCTTTAGATGTTGCTTCCCTTTCCTGTCCGTTCTGTCCTAGTCTTGTATCTGCGTTGTAGTCTTTCAGTCTGTTCTCTGTATTTTTGTCTTTCTTGTTCCCCCATTTAGGTGTGTCAAGTTAATCTTGTACTCTCATTCACTTGTGGCTCTCTTCCTGTTTTATTTTGGATGTTTGTTGTCCTCTGGTTCTCTGTGAAGCTTCACTTCCTCTTGAGTCATTGTGTTAGTTGCCCTCAGCTGTGTGCCCACCTGCTTTCTTTCCCCTCATTATATTGTGAGTATATATGTATATTGTCTGCGTCTCTCCTTGCCCTTTGTTACGCTGCCTCTCATGGTTGTGTTTCTCGTTGCCCTGTACCTATGTTGGACTTTGTATTCTGTTAAGATACAGGATTGAAGCTGATGTTTTTTTTAGTTCATTCCTGTCTCCCAAGTCTAGCATTCACATGGGTTCACGTTCTGCCTGTCACACAGCCGACAAAGTGTCCATATCAGACACACAAAGGCTTCAGTTGTGGAAGATTCTAATCTGAAGAAATATTCACACTGTGCAGCTACGTGAAGTACTCTGTGTCTGTCATATCACCTGCACAGGCCAAAATGACGCCCACTCACTGGCGATGAATGCCTCTTGCCTGTGCTCTATGTTATTGCTGCAGTTTAACAGTAACCAGAGAACTGGTGTATTAAAGACAGGCTAATGTGTTCTCACGCGCACGTCTGTCAGCTATTGTCTAGAGAACCTCAGGGCTGTAGTGCATGTGTCGAAATGGCTCATGACAGTGTGGCAGGGAGCCAGTACCCGGGTGAACAGCTTAAAAGGAATTCAGCCATCATTGTTTTTATTTACAGCTGTGGATTTTTGCTGAGTGGTCAAGATGCCTTCTTTGAAAAAGATCTATGATCATGGTGTTGAAACAATTCTATCTGAACTATGAGATTACTTATAGCTTAAGAAAGAAAAATACCCAACAGTCACACCAACAACCTGTAAAATAAAAATCAACAGCAGAACCAAGTGGGGACTTTTAGGCGCAGCTGGCCCTCAGCTGCTGCCACCACACCACCAATCCCAATCTTTTTTTCCCACCCACAGATTGGATCTATATTCAAGACAGGGAGGGCTTGGCATTGCATGCCATAGTGCCAACATATCAGCTGCCTGCAAGAGACAGAATTAGTAAGAAAAATGCATAGACACAGGGGGCCAGCTTTTTACTCAGTGAGTCTGCAGCAATCTCACTGAGTAACATGACAGAAAAACAGAAATAACAGAAAAAACTCAGTTATTGAGATTTGGGCTCTTTTTTTTTTTCTTTTTTTTTTTTTACTAAAAGCCTTTAGAAGGGTGAACTTTAGAGTAAGCATCATCAGTGTCAGAATATAATAATTAATTAAACTTTAGGACAACTAACGGATGTCCAAGGTTCATAAAGTAGATGACTGCCAAAATATCCTTACTGTAGGAATAAAATAAAATAACATCATTGATGGCTTAAGAGACATTTTGGGTTGTTGGGATTTTTTTCTACAATACAGTTATGTCACATAACTACAAAAAATGTGTCTGTGTCCATGAAATTTGTTGGACAAAGTCTGAAAGATAGGGTGACAGAAGCACAGTAAGAGTTAAAGCACACAGACCAGAGTCTAAATGGTGGGAGAGAAAATTACCAAGCCGAGCGATAAAGACAGAATTAAGTTTGACAGCGTGGGAAAATTGGAGTGATTTAAAGAATGAATTAGCAGCCCAAACACCCAAGAATGCAGGCAGATGAGTAAATATAGCTCTTCCTTCTTGAATATATAATTTTTAACCTTTATGTGATTGAAGTGCAGACTTTCAGCAAAAAACAAAATACATGCATCTTTTTATAAATTATAGGCGTTTTATAAGAGTAGTAGTGATTCACAGTCCAAATAGATAAAAATCCAAAGTGCAAAAGCGACTCAAGAGTTTCTCATGGCAAACAAACAGGATATTCTTCAATGGCCAAGTTAATCACCTGATCTTAATCCAACTGGGCATGCTTTTCAGTGATTAGATACAACATGAATGCAGATACCCACAAAGAAGTGGCAACAAGTGAGGAATCACAGAATTTTATATTGTGAGTCTTTGATTTCAGTTTGTCATTTACCGCAAGGAATTTTCATCCATGTGATAAAAATAATTGTTATATTTAGATATGTAATTATGTTAGTTAGTCCAGTTACTTCTGAGTCTCTGAAAATGTTTGTAATTCGTAAAAAGCAAATGCAAAAGTTTTGATTGTTTGTACAGAAGAAAAACTACAAAAATTGTGTCTTTGTTGAACAAATTATGGGCCTAACCGTATTCATGCTTTTCTTACAAAATGCTTGATATCAAATAAAGCTGTGCAAGAAATCTGTGCCCCAAACATGTTACAGGAACATCCAGCAAATTACAGAGGAAGCCAGATGATCATAGAAATCTGTCCATGTCATTTCATACAGTAGAACTATGAAAGGAAGAGAAACATCAACATCTAAATAAGGTGTCAGGTCGCTGCTAGGGTTGAAACATCCCACCAATCCCAACAGAGATTTACCCGTCTGGGAACATAACGCCAGGCTAAATGACTGAGGATTTGCCGTGTCATATATATAGAAGCACGTCAGTACAATGGCACAGAATGAAGAAAGAGAGAAAACAAGTGCAGAAGGCTTTTAATCAGTGTTTCAAACTGAGTGTCTGATGACAAGGAAAACCAGACAAGATAAAGGTGCTCAGGAGGCAGGTGTCCAAGTTATACTATAGTTTCTTAGTTTAAAATCATAAAACTGTAACATATATATATATATATATATATATATAGAGAGAGAGAGAGAGAGAGAGAGAGAGAGAGAGATAGATAGATAGATAGATAGATAGATGTTACAGTTGGATGACCCAGGATTAATGCTCATGTGAGCATTAATCCTGTTATTCACTTTTCAAAACATAAGAATAAATTATTCACCTAATTTTGTTTACTTAATTTCATAAAAAAACCACCCATGCTGTCATTTGACCATCATTATGCACTTAGACCTTATCCTTAGAATATTTACAAGATACAAAGTACCTATTCAGCCAAAACAGTTTGCTAGTGACAAAATTGCCCTTTTGACAATTCTATTATTATCTATTATTATCTGTTATTATCTATTTATTCTAGTATTTAGCAATAGGAGAAAATGAGAGAATTACAAAGCTAAAAAAAAAAAATAAAAAACTAAATATCCTTTGCAGGACTTAAAGGACCAGGTGGTACAAATAATGCAACCTTAGATAAACAATAAATACTGCAGTGTGTAAATAAATAAATAAATAAGTTCACCCTTAGTAGCTAGGTGCTGATAATCAAATTCACTTGAATAACTGGTCATCAGGACATGTGAGCTCCTCTGTAAAAGCAGAGGTTTTGTTAGCATTCATGTGGCCATTAACACACTGCCATGTGCCCATCAATCTGGGAAGAGTTTTAAGGCCATTTCAAAACATTTTGAAGTCCATCATTCTAGAGTGAAAAGGTGGGAAACATTCAAGAGAGCTGCCAATCCTCCCAGGAGTGGACATCACAATAAATTCACCCCGAGGTCAGACTGTGCAATGCTCAAAGAAACTCCACCCAAGAGTTACATCTCAGACTCTACAGGGCTCAATTAGCATGTTAAATGTTAACGTTTATGACGGTACAAAAAAGATGTGACTATGTTAACTGTAACAAGAGCAAAGGAAGAGATGCTGTTACAGAGCCGCAAGTCTGTGTACTGCAGATGAGGGAGTGGATGAATGTGTCAATAAAACACTGGACAAAAGAAGACTTTTTTTTCTACATGTATACCAGAAATAAAGTGTTTATAACTGACACATCTCTTGCTGCTAGTTTGCTCCTATGGTTCATATCAGATTGATGGGATATTTAGGCTGGAGGACTTGATTAAATGCGTTTTACACTTAGTTTGGTGTAAAGTCTCTAACGAGATAAAATGAGTTAATAAGTCAGCTTTAGCGGTGGATTTGTTTACATTTTCAGACTATCCATAAGCTCACTGTGTCCTCTATTTCCTGCTTTCATGCTAAACTAAGCCAACTGGTTAGTTTTATCAAACTTGTCATCTAAAATCAAATGAACACTATCATCGTCTTAAACAGTTGCTACCCTATTCCCACAGCAAGAGCCCGAAATGAATCCACTCGTCTTTATCAGTTCTAACTGCCCATCTGAGACCTTCGTTGTGACGCTACTTTAAAGTCGGTTGCTGGGATCCATTTCATCAAGTTTGACAGGGAGTGCAGTGAAGTTCTTCCAAGGGATCATATTGGATCTTGGATGACCCAGAGAAATTCCAGTCCAGTTGTTTGCTCTGGCACTAATGATTAACAGTCCACTAGTGACGATGGGGAGTGCCTGGTTTGACCTTTCCACATGGCTGTATTTGCAGCAGAAGTAAGTACCAGGGTTTACCATCACGATAGCCTTGCTGTGCCCAGACAGCTGCACCTTTATCCCCTTGGCCTCAGCAGCTGAGGTGGAGGCCTCAGTTCAAAGAGTGCAGAGAGAGGAAGGTTTCAGCTAAATGCTGGGAAGAAAGAGCAAATACTGGGCAGTCTTGGGGATCCTTTCAACTGGTCATACTTAGTATATGCCCAGTTATATATTTAATTAGACCTCATGTCTCCAATTAAGTGAACTGAACTGAATTGATTGTTTCCCATGCCTGAATACTAAAGCCTTATTCAATAGAATCAGTTTAATTTACACACGAGCAGCAAAGAACATATCATTTTTATTTATGCTGATATTTCATGGTTAAATCCCTTTAGTTCCCCCAACCACCACCGTTTTTTGTTTTTTTTTGTTTTTTTAAAAAAAGCACACTTCACACAAAAAGGTACCACATGTCTATTACAGTGACAATAATCAAATTTTTCCCAGTCTTTCTTCCGACATAGTACAATATGATCTTCTGTCTGACAAACTGCCTTCTGACTTCAATTTAACTAGTACTGGTCCAAATAACACAACCTCCTGTTTGTCACTGCTTCCCATTTCAAACATGTCTGGCATACATAAAAACACTGCTACTGTTTTCTACAGTTAAATGAATTCTGAAAAATTACTGCTAATATTTTAAATAATTGGTGGGAGAAACAAAAATTTGCGCAAGCATATCTAGAACATGTAAACTCAGGTTAGAGCTCTCAGGATGCTCTTGCTTTGATGCATCGATGCTAACTCCAGAGCCATCGTGCTTACTACATTATTAATCTGCATTTAATAGGTTTTTAGGCTGGATTCCTTGTTGTGTTACTGGAGCTATTCTTAACCAGTTTTTAGGGTGTGGCAGGATACACTGTTGCACTGGGGGAGGACACTGGGGCTGGGGTTTGCCACCACCATGAGGTTGGTGGGGGATGCTCTGTTTACAAATGTTTAGGTTGGTGGCAATGTGACTTCCACATGAATGAAGGATTCCTGTTTCTTTAAAACTGGGTAATTTTTAGCCAATTACTTGTAGGTTGCTGGGGGTGTATAACATTTTTTTTAATTTAATTATTAAAATATTAATAAAATGCTGGTGTCATGAAATTAAAACATGCTTTCTTAAGGTGCTGGTTTTTAAAGGTTAAAAAGAGGTCATTTTAGCCCATTGCTAGGCAGCTGCTAAGCAACGTGATCACGTCTTAATATCTGATATTGACAAGACCCTTCAGTATTATTCAGGTCACCTGTGAGTGATTGAAATAGTATGGCTGATCACTTTCTATAAGTAGTACAAAGACAAAAGTGACATAAACCAGGCTGTTGTTTATATCCCAGTTGAACTGGTTGCCACAGTTGCAAGAAATCAGCATCTGCACCCAACCTTTGAGCTAAATGCTAAATGTATTGGTACTTATATAGTGCTTTTCTACTCAATTTGAGCACTCAAAGATCTTTCCTCCTACAAACTTGGTTCACCCATTCATTCTTGCTTAAGCACTTTTAACCGATTGTTCACAAACACACACACACACACACACAGACACACACACTAGACACACACACACTCTGTTGGACGCATCAGACGTAACTTGGGGTTTGATATCTTGCCTTCCAACCTTCCAGTTAGTAAGCAACCCGCTCTACCTCCTGATTCTAATGCTAAGACACAAACTTCACAATGACGATGTTAGCCTGTTTCACCTTAGTTTTAATACACCAGTATACTAAAATCTACCGTCACTGCTCAGCACTAAAGTAAAAGTACCAATGAGGCAGAAGTGGTGAGGATGATTTCAATGAAAAATCAATGAATCACATGACTTACATGAGTGCCAAATTTAATGGGAAACCCTCCAACAGTTGTTGACATAACCACAAATGTCATCCCCCTGGTGGTGCAAGGGAAACAACGACAAGTTTTTCACAAAGTCATTACAGCAAATCATTAATATTGTTTTAAAAGATTATCTCCTGAGACAAATCCCTGTTAACTGAAGTGATGGGATAGCCAGCGATATGGCTGAACCATACTGCGATAAACATGGTGGCTATAACCACAGAGACAACACCCTCATAAACTGATTTAACACTTTGTTAAGCACCAAACTCTTTATGGCGTGCTACAAATAGAACACTTGAATCTTAGTGGAGCATTGCTGACGCATTTTCTCACTGGAGAGTGTCCAGGGACCACAGGGTCAGGAAAACCTGCCTCAGAGAGAAAGGGAGACGTTGAATGACAGAAGAAAGAGTGGGGAAGCGCCTAGGGGGGTGGGGGGTGATGGTGTGGATTAGAGAGCATCAGAAAATAGTGCTAAAATTTTGTGAGAAAACAAGTGGGTGTCTGTCATTAGCAAGTCTGGATATTGTAGCCAACACATGGGAGGGCTGGGAATGAATGTGGAGTCCCCCTGTGAGGGGAAATATGGGGAGACAGGAACGGATGAGACATCTGAGTAGCAACAAATCTCACAGGACAAAAATCTTTGACATTTGACCCTTGGCATCTATTCTATCGTATATAGAAGGCCACAGGAATATTGTGTCATTACTCAATAGTATGCATATGCATTAGAGTGCAATGTTGTGGTAATGATGGATAACTGCGATGAAAAGAAAACAAACAATAGCGGGGAAAGATGAATAACTCTCTCCAAGGAGTGGAAAAGGGAGGAATGATATGATAAGACTGTTCTGGGGAGAAGCAAAAATAATGAAAAAAGATAGAGTGAAGCACAAGTGAGTGAACACGTGAATCACACAGAGAGGATGTGAGCGAGTGAACAACTTCTGAGTGACCTTAAAAGGCCACATGGCTGTGCCTGGGACAAAATGAGCGAGTGAAATGGGGCCTCGGGTTTATCTCTGTGAAGCTCTGCTGTATTTATAGATCATCTCAAAAAAGAATCCCTGCCCCCTTGTAAACCCCCCTCCCCCCACATCTATCATCCCTCCCCCATTTTCAATTAGCCCCTGATGGGTGGAGTAAAGCAATCAGGAGTAAGTACAGCTCACCCGGAGACTGCTCCCTCAGTCTGCCACAGACTCCACACAGGCACACACTCCTCAGACAGGAAGGTAAGAACCAACTCTGTTCAACTGCTCCACTCTCCATGCATTCACTTGTCCATTCTTCCACCTATCCATTCTCATTACTGGTCTTCATTCACCATGTCTTCCATTCTCCACCACACTGGCATCCTCCTATCTGCCTCCCCATCCACCTGCTCGTGCTCTCCCTTCTTCCACCTGCACAGAATTGTCACTATTTAACTACCTCTTCCATCACCTCACTTTCCTTTCGGCCTGTTTCATGCAGACTGGATTCCTTATTTAGTAAAAACCTTCATTGTCTCTTCCTTAAAACATCCAGTCATGGGTAGGCTAGTTATCTTGAAGCTTTTCTGCTCCCTTCTCTTCAAAACGTAAACCTAACTTTACTATTATAAAATCAGCCACTTTCTAATAACTTCTGTTGCTTTTTACGGCTTTACAGCGTTTTGGTGTTTTCAGATCACACTATTTCTAAACTGTACAACACCTATGTTCTCTCTCATAGAAATGTAAATGATTGATGGGGGTTCAGATTTTTTTTATTGAGTTTGCTTGAAGGGGGATCAGCAAATCAGATTAGATCAAGTTAAGATCAAATTAATGTTTAATTCTGTGTAACACTTAATTCCATTGTCCACTTACAAGGTTGTTATGTGACTGAAAAGGAATTCCTTCAGGACTGTTAGGTCAGGAGAGTAGAACACTACAGTGGGCTAACATCTGTAAAGATGAATAAAAGGCTGCGATTTTAAGCTTTTCTCCACCTTTGTTGGCATTATGATGCGATCGCACAATTCCGTTATTGCAGTTTGACTCTAACTAAACTTTCTTAGACCCAAATATAAATGATCCAGTGCATGCAGTTAATGCCATACATGCGCAGATCTTATGAAAACACTGTAAAATAAGCAGTTCTTTACAAGGCACCCTGTGTTTAGACACAAGAACCTTTTAATAGTTCACTTTTCTGTAAACTGGCTGTAGCTCAGGTTGACTCCCAGATGGGGAGCATCAAAGAGACCCCAGAAGCTGGGAAACAGCTGCATGGCATGTCTGAATGGCTGGAGCTTTTATTTGCGGCAGTTCAGATTAGCCTTTTTTTATTTTTAGGAGTCAGATAAATCCTTATATAAGCTAGGTGAGTCATGGTGGGAGTGATAAACAATGAGGGAATGTGGGAGGGGGCTGAGAATGCTTAGAGCAGAAAGGACGGGCAGATTAAACGTCTCAGCTTCAGCTAGATAAAAGATACTAACCTTTTGAATGTTGGGAGCATCGCAAATCACTCACGGATCTCGTTTTGGACCACTTAGGTGGGAATCCACGGTGATCAAAAATAGATCAAAGGGAAGAGCAATAAGATTATGGGGATGACAACAGAGAGCAGCTCAATTCAAAGCAGAAATATGAATTTAAGCTTGGGGTTTCTGGAGGGGTTTTTTGTCTTGATCCGCATTACTTGGTGAGAGCTTAGGCGGTATTTAATTCTGCCTTGGAGAATGAAACTTCATCGGCCCTTTTTTTGCCATGCATCTTCTCTCTCACCTACAAAGAAATACTCAAATAAATAGCTTATATTATCCTTGTTTAACCAAGAGTAGCTGTATAGGCGCAGGTGGGATAGCCGAGAGCTCAACAGGCAGACCACAAACAGCTGCAGATTGTGAGCAGTCATTATTACGAGTGTCGTTTAAACCCACTTATGCACGGACGCGCACACACAGTGACAAGGGATACTGTGATCTGGCGCTGACAGCTGGAGGTGAGGTGATAAATGGGTCACCGTATAGTGGCGTAGTGTGTGTTGGTATGCAACGGGGCAAAAGTTGACTGTCTCTAAGCAGGACTGATAGGAGTTATTTATATCCGCCTCATCGCTCACCTTCTCATCTGTCACAAAATGAAAGACGCCTGAGAGAGTGGAGAGGAAGATGAACGAGGCAATCGCACGGAAAACTCTCCAACTTGTAAAGTGACAGGTCTACTAATGCGTCCTAAAAAACGCTATTAGTTGGAAGTTCGATTTCTAAGAAATAGCTCTCTGATGATTGCCTGCATCGCTCCAAGGATGAATTGGGGCAGGGAAACAAAATGGCAAATGTTTGTATGGTACTTAATATAAATGCTTGTATCCTGTATATATAATGTTACCCTTTGGTTCTTTTGTTTCTTTCTCTCTCAGCTGAGCAATCCTAGGTCAAAATGACAGAACGCTACGACTGCCACTACTGCAAAGAGTCCCTGTTTGGGAAGAAGTATGTTCTGCGAGAGGAAAATCCCTACTGTGTGAAATGTTATGAAAGCCTGTACTCCAACACCTGTGAGGAGTGCAAGAAGCCTATTGGCTGTAACACCAGGGTAAGAGATATAAAATGAAGAAATACATACATACAAGAAAAAACACGCTGTCTTAACCTTTCCATGTGTTTCTCTGATTTGAGTGCTGCTCTTTCTGCAGGATCTTTCCTACAAGGACCGTCACTGGCATGAGGAATGCTTTAAGTGCTTCCAGTGCAAGCGCTCCCTGGTGGACAAGCCCTTCTCTACCAAGGACGAGCAGCTCCTTTGCACTGAGTGCTACTCCAATGAGTATTCCTCCAAGTGCCATGAGTGCAAGAAAACCATCATGCCAGGTAGGAAGAAAACTGAAATAGATCAGCACAGTAGCTAGAAAAATAACCTGGATCATTGCATAAATAAAAAGTCTCCTGTGACATTATACAGACTGCTTTTAAAGAAATTACAACAAAGGTGAGAAGATTATGCAGATTACATTATATCAAAGTTGTTTTGAGAATAAAATCCAGTATTGTAGGCTGAGTTAAAGCTGACTTTCTATGTTGGACAAACAGAGCTGTAGCCCAGAGGGTGGGAAAGCACCTCAGAGGTCTGAAGGTTGCCTGTTCAGTGCAGGATCTCTACAAAAATAAGGATAATGTGGAGTAACTTAACTAAAGCTAAAATGCAATTAAAGCTACTAATAGAAGTAGACTGAGAAGTTTGAAACAGTACTGATATTGTTTGTGCTATTTTCCCATTTGATGAACGAGAAGATTTCCTTTTTTTTCTTTTGATTAGCTGTTATGATACATGTTCATTAGTCCTGTTGGCCTCGTTATAGATTTTGCCCACATTGCTCTAGTACAGTTATAATAATACAGGGTATAAACACATTAATTTTGTCAGTACATTTACATAAACCTGCTTTGTTTTCACTTTAATAAGTACAAATAAAGTAACAACTAATTACTAAGTATTTTTATCCTATTCATATACACTTAAACCTGAGCAGTGGTCGGTATGGAGCGACATGCAGTACATACTATAGAACAAAACCATACCTTGTTAGGCCTTTGGAGTACTAGAACATGTATACTGTGTTACTCAAAATTGAATTTAATCATTAGTTGTAAACTTACTATTTTTTGAAGGCTCCAGAAAGATGGAGCACAAGGGGAACAGCTGGCACGAGACCTGTTTCACCTGCAAGCGATGCCAGCAGCCTATTGGCACCAAGAGCTTCATCCCCAAGGACAACCAGAACTTCTGCGTGCCCTGCTATGAGAAGCAGTTTGCCATGCATTGTGTGCACTGCAAGAAGGTAGCACATCCACTGCTACATACAATAACATCAAGTAAAATGTACATGTTATTGTTGCATGTGTAACGGCACTAAAGTGTGGCAGTAACCTGGCTCCCTCTAAATAGCCCATCACCACTGGCGGGGTGACCTACCGTGACCAGCCCTGGCACAAGGACTGCTTCCTTTGCACTAGCTGCAAGCAGCAGCTGTCTGGACAGAGGTTTACCTCCAGAGATGACTTTGCCTACTGCCTCAACTGCTTCTGCAACCTTTATGCTAAGAAGTGTGCCTCGTGCACCACCCCCATTAGCGGTAATCTTTAATCACTGGGTCACCTGAACCTAATAAGGCTCATTTATAACAGGTTTGTCAGTTGTATTGACTTCAACTTGATATTCTCAGGTCTTGGGGGCAGCAAGTATATTTCCTTTGAGGAGCGCCAGTGGCACAATGACTGCTTCAACTGTAAGAAGTGCTCCGTGTCCCTGGTTGGCCGTGGTTTTCTCACCGAACGCGACGATATCCTGTGCCCAGAGTGCGGCAAAGACATCTAATTCAGCCCGAGTGATGCCCGTTACATCTGACGAGATGACCGCGTTATGATCAGGGGACGATGCAGAGTTGATAAATTCTATTTGAGCACAGTGCATAACATCTATAACATCGTTACTAGACAGCTTTACTATGAATGTACAAGCTACTAACAGTGTTCTTTGAGATTAGAGAGTTAATTTAAGTTAAATGTTCACTCTTTGAGGAAAAAAAAAGTCATTACTAATCAATAAATGTAGGCATGAATCTGCTGTAATGTGCTCATGAAAAGAAAATGTTTCCAAGTAGATACTGTATGAAGGATTCTGAAGAAAATCTACAGTATTACTGCACACTATCAGCTTTGCAGAATAATTGTAATTACTGCTTTGCGCATGTAATTAGAGGTTTGTGACATTTAACCACTTAAATATTAAAAATGCATATTTATTCGTATAAAGGAATAAATATGAATACATTTTGCATGAACGATGAAAAAATATAAATAAATAAATTTTGCATGAAATAAAATGATTTCAGGATTTCTAAACAAAACACAAAAACAAAACAAAAAAACAAAGAAAATTCAAAATGGCCAAGTCAAAATGTTTCTGTTGGTAACTTACAAAGAGAAAAGATTAAAAATGTTCTAGAAAACAACTACGGATTGCTCGGTGAAAGATTTTTTTTATCATTTCATTTAATTTTACCCCAATATCCAGTTGAACACCATGTCAAACATGACACATAAAGCCCGTAAAATTTCTAACATAATTAAATCAATGAACATACTTAATTTGGAATTCATTTTTTTAATAACACTTTGTACAAACACTGATTCAAAGCACATCTTCCGGTGTGTTTTAGTGAACTCCACATTAGCAACTGCAAAGTCAATTCTCCTTTTCTCCAGTAAATAGACTTCAAAAGTTCTGCATTCTTGGTTTTGCCCAAGCTCATTTCATGTGTATGAATTATAAAAAACTGGTTTTCAAATGCAACCCAGTTTCTGAAAAGTTGGAAAACTGTAAAATGTTAAAACAATTTGCAAGTCATATCAACTATTGAAACAAAGGTTGTTGTGGGGTTTTTTAAGTGGTATGTTTAACACTGTGTTGCTCACCACAGTACCAGTTTGGAAAATGAGGAGGTAAATTCTTGTAGTTCTCAAAGTCTTGCTTGGGTTGGGATTTCAGGGCTTCTTTGGTCATATTTTTGGACGTTTTTCCTACTAAGCTACACTGTTGGATTAGCAATGTCGTGCTAAAATAAGCAAGAGGCCTCCACAGAAAAGTCTTCTGGATGCAAGTATGTGATGCTGTATTGTTTAGCGTTATTGATGCCTTTACAGATGTGCAAGTTGCTCATTCTATGTTCACTAACGTAAGCCTATACCAGCATGGATCCTGCCTTTGCTCTTTGGTGTCCGTCCCCCTACTGCACGATTTTTAAATATGACTTCAAATTTACATTTTTCTGATCACAGGAGAGCGTTTCACTTCACTTTAATCCATTGTTTCCACAGTTACTTGTTTTTTAAAACTTGGCATAGTGTTGCTTAACTTGTATTTCTTGTTTAAATAATTTGTGTTAATTTGTTCGTAAAGAGAACATTATTTTTACATGTTTTAAAAACACCCCCAATTCCAAAAAATATAAAAACAGACTAGAACGATTTACAAATTTAATGAAACCATATTTTATTCACAATGAAACATAGAAAACGTCAAATGTTTAAACTGAGACACTCTACTATTTCATAAAAAAATACTAGCTTATTTTGAATTTAATGGCAGCGACATGTGATGGGGCAACAAGCGGCTGGAAAAATTGGTCATACTAAAAATACAACTGGAACTAGTTTGCAGCTAGTTAGGTTAATTGGCAACAGATCGTAACATGAGCTGGTATTAAAAAAGGAGCATCTTAGAGAGGCAGAACTTCTCAGAAGTAAAGCTGTGCACAGGTTCACCAATCTGCAAAGAACTGTGTTCACAAATTTTGCATCAATCTATTTCAGAGCAATGGTCTTAAATGTAAAATTGTGAAGAGTTTCTCAACATCTCAGCACATAAAATCATCACATTATTCAGAGAATCTCTGTGCACACCGACAAGGTGAAAGCTCAGTATTGGATGCCTGTGATCTTCGCGCCCTCGGGCAGCACTCCATTGAAAACAGGCAGGATTCTGTCACAGATCACTGCACGGGCTCAGAAACACTTTCAGAAATCATTGTCTGTGAACACCGTTCACTATGGCATCCACAAATGCAGGTTAAAGCTTAATCATTCCAAAAAAAAAAAGCTATATATGAACAGGAGAGGGACCATCCAGCTTCTTATCCATGTGCTCAAAAGTCTGCATCGTTGATGTTATAAAAACAAGAAAAGAAAATGTGGAATATCATAAAACTAAAAATACAACAAAGACGACCCAAGACTGTTGAACAGCTAGAATCTTCTATCAGACACGAATAGAACGGTCCGCTCCAAAAAAGTCTAGCAGCTAGTCTCCTCAGTTTCCAGAGCTTTACGGAGTGTTGTTCAAAGAAGAGGTGATGCTACACAGTGGTAAATGTGGCCCTGCCCCAACTTTTTGAGATGTGTTAAGGCCATCCAATTCATAATGACTTTATTTTCTTCTTAAAATGGCACGCTGCCAGGTCAAACGTGTGATATGTTTTCTATGTTTTTTTGTTAATAAAATACGGGTTTATGAGATTTCCAAATCACTGCATTCTGTTTTTATTAACATTTTTGCACAACATCCCAAAATGTTTGGAACTGTATTTACAAAAGTGGTCCTTTTGAAAGACTCGGCCTCTCTGCTATGCTCTTTTTATATCCAAGTAATTACTGGTCTAATAATAATACAGTTCAATATCGTTTTTATTTATCCCATCGTTATGTGCAGCATATGTAAAATCTCACACCAGAGTGACATTTCAAAATCCTGGAAAACTTGTGAAATAGCACTCAACAAATGCAAATCTCCGTTGAATTCATAATAGAAATGATAAAAAGTCACTGATCACGCAACTTCTAAAATGTGATGTTCACCAAGACCTGTCTATATTCATTACAACACACCAGAGAAACAGAATTGTCTCATAACATGTCTGCATTGCCTCTTGCTTACTTCCATTGCTATCACGTTATAAGATCCTTTAGCATCCTAGCAGCCTTTTAACCTACACCAACAACAGAATAAAAAGAGCAATAATTCAAATCACTCATTTTGGATGGGACTTAATGCAAGTTGCTGATTAATGCTGGTAAGGGCACTTGAGGTTTTGGAAAACATCAAGGAAGCTCGTGACTTCATCCCAGTTTGTAAGCTCTTATAACTGAATGACAACAGTTAAGCAGCTTTGACCCACAGCTAGAAGGGTTTCCACCTTTTTCTGTGGATAAATGAGTAGGGAAAATTGTGATGGGACACCTAAGGTAGTGGGCAACCACAGGTTAGGGACAGGAAGAGGAGTGGTCTGTCTGCCGGACCTTGAGGTCCCATCAGGTCTGTATGAAAAAGAGGCCAGAGATCAGGGCCAAGTCACATGCTGGATCTTTTTCTTCACTTCCGGAGACTTCAGTGCCCCCTGAAACGATGGAGGATAAAACATAAACAGGCATTATGAACTGCATATTTTCCATTTTTAAAAGAATAACATGCTTTTTTTTTTTTATTATTATTATAAATGTCCTTACAGATTCTTTAGAATATCTCCAAACACACAAACAGTATGAACACTTGTGGATTACTTCTTTTGTGCATGAATAACTGAGGAGAGAAGTTCCTACCAACGTATTTGCTTCTCGTTTGAGGTTTGTTGTGTCACTGCTGCGCTGACTGGATGGAGAGGAAGATGTGTTGCCTGAGAGCTTGCGGATGGGGTTGGAAAGATTTGAAGCTGGTGGAGGTTTTAACCTGTCGTTGCTTCCTGTTGACACTATACTTCCCTCTGGTTTCTTCACTTTCAGTGGGCCAGAGTGAGAGGAGCTCCCATCGTACACAATCAGAGGCCTCTTTCTACTGTGGTCACTGCTGGAGCTAAAAAACCATAACAATCAGTTTCTCAAATGCCTTAATCTTATTTTAACATTACAGGCTACAGTTTTCTTTTGTTTTGCCACATTTGCACCTGGACTGTATCTGTAAGTGTTTTCCAGATACTGATATATGGTCCATGGATGAAATTTCTCATTTCTGTTTTACAAACGTTTGAATATGTTGTTTTACATGCATTTTTACCTTGCTGAAAGCCTTCTAACCAGGACAGAAACTGTTATTGCTGAAAAAGGTGCACCAACATCATATTAAACCCAATGATTTAAGAATGGGATGTCACTTAAGTTCATATATGTGTGAAGCCAGATGAGCAAATACTTTTAGCAGTATAGTGCATCTGTCCTGGGGCCTGTCACAGAGTTGTTACGTCTGTGGACTGATCAGTGAAATAATAGTAATAACACACTCGTTTCGCCTTTCATAGAATTGCACAAATTATTTGGTCCAAATTCTAACATCATAGTCAAATTATCTATATGCAGACAGCCTAAAACTGCACATGAAAGTACTAAATATCTGAAGCTGTGGAGCCATACTTGTCTGACCGGTGAGCTGCCGGCGTTTGCCTCCCTCGGCTCTTCCCCATCCTCCGTCCCCAGCGGGTGTTGGGTAAAGTCCTCTGCGGCAGAGGGATGGCATGCCGCAGGTAGAGCTCTGTGAGCTGGTCCCTGCTCCCACAGTCTCTGGTACTCACGTTTTTCTGATTCAGAGAAAAATACCTCCACTTTAAAAATAAACAGCGCCTCGAGTTGAGTGTGCTGAGCTGCTTAAACAGTAACCAGAGAGGTGTCTTGCTTTGTTAGCTTGCATGCTAACATTTCAGCATTCTTCATTTATTCTCGCATCAAATCACATTTCTAGAGCTCCTTTTAAGACACCGACTTACCTCATTTAGAATTAGCCTCATAAAGTCCTGAGACAACAACTCAGGGTGAAGCAAGAGATCCGCATCCGAAGTACCAGCAGCCTTTCCATTTTGCCCCGTGGAAGTCGCCATGTTTGCTTTTCTTCTTCTCTGTTGGAGGTATGCGACAGTTTGCATCCTTTAGATTACAGGAATATTACTGCCTCCTACTGGCTTAAGACACTTAAAACCGTTTACATATTTGGTATGTATTTATTCGTAGTGGTTATTTTCCTCTATAATTTTATTTTATTTCAGTTAGTTTTATTACTTTCAAAAGTCTATTTCTTATTTTTATTTTAGTTGACTAATGTTTTTCATATCTATTCTTAGTCTAGTGTTAGTCAACAATAATAACCTTGATGAGCATCATTATTTTTTTTTGTTTGTTTGTTTGGTTCTGGCTTTGTTTTTTCACTCTGTGGTGATCAAGTGTTATTCAGACAAAACCCAGCACATTAGCAAATGACAATATAGTGATCAATAATAAATACAATAGAAATTTTTATATATCAAGATGAATGTTTAAAAAAAACCAAGTTGTTTTGGCTCATGTGGATCTTATTTTTAATTCTTGGATGAAAATACTTTGCAGTTTTGTATTTAATAATCCTAAAGCATGCTCTGGTAGGTTCACTTGACTTGTTTAATCCTCTGGGGTGGTACACAGGGGTGACATTAAAAAAAACTATATCACTGTCCAAAAACTTATGAACGTCTGGCAGCTTTTGAGCTAATTTGGGGTCACAGACTATCCCAGCTGTCATAAGGGGGAGTCAAACAAAGGACCTTGTTGCTGTGAGGCAACAGTGCTAACTACCGTGCCACCATGTGTCGTGGACCTTTACAAATAAAGCTTTTGTGCAGGGCTTGCTCTTTTAATGTAATGAGCTTACTCGTTCTATGTGTTTTATCGTTAGAGAGGAAGAGAGTCAAAGAAACTTTAATCCAAAACTATATTTATTTACATATCTTATGTGGCATGATAATGCAGTTAACACTCATTCCTCTATAACAGAAACATTAAGACTCATGAATCAGCTGACAGAGGGCTGTGTTTCTACACAAATTTCATCAAACACTTTTTAACAGCGGTCTGACTTTCATCTGAGAACATCACCAAACATCAATACTGTAAGTTGTTTTTCTTTTTCTGAATCTTAGCACATAACTGACAACATAATTATTATCAACGGTACAGCTTCGGACTAATGAAACGACAAAGTAACAGCTCAGGGACAGCACAGGAAACAGAAAAATAAAGCAAAAATGGAAGATATAAAACTGCCTTTTTGAATGTCAGTATGTTTCAGAAGCTAAAGTGGCTGTGAAGCTGAGTGAACACTTTGACTTTATTTATTAAAACAGCAGACAAAAGATTGTCACCACCAGATCAGTTCAGTTGTCAGCGATTGTGATTTTCACATGACCTTCCCCAACAGGAGGGAGTCATGGGACTATAAATGCTCCAGTGTCAATAAAGTTAATACCAATTTGTTCTCGTGGTAATGTTTTTTTTTTTGTTCACAAAAACTTTATTACTTTATTACTTTAAAGGGAACTTCAGTAACATCCCATTGCTTATCAAAATGTCAAAAACAATAGACTGCACTGGGGTTCCTCCCTGTGTCACACAGCTGACTGTGTCTCACTGCACACGTAGATATTGCTGGGCCTCACTCTTCTGTGGCTCCTGCCCGGCACTCTGGGACACAGTCTGCAGCTTTTTGGAATGAACTCCTGACAGGCCTCCCTGAACTTCCTGATCCTCCAGCAGTAGATGACGGGGTTGAAGACAGTCTTCAGGTAGCTGAGCCACAGAGCGCCTATGCTGATGGGGTAGAAGACTGAGCTGTAGTAGAACTGCCGGCTGAACACGGCCAGCAGGCTGACGACGGTGTGAGGCAGCCAGCACACTGAGAAACCGACAAAGAGGATGAGGATGGTGGTGAAGGCTCGGGTTTTGAAGCTCATGTCCACCTTGACCTGAGGCGGCCGCTGCAGCCCGGTGAGTCTCATTTTACTGACTTGGTTGAGGGCTGGCAGACAGGAATGCTCGGTGGTGTGGTTGTGGATGCGCAGGGTGTTGCGGCGCACAGTGTTGAGGATGCACATGTAAGAGTACAGCATGACAGTAAATGGCACAAAGAAAACCGCTACAGCCAACAGGACTGTGTATCCACGGTCTGCCAGGGACTCGCTGTATCCCAGCACGCACTGCGGTGCCCAGGCGCCCCCGATACCTGCCGCGCCCGCCCTCCACCCGACCACAGACGGCAGGGACACACACAGGCTCAGCACCCAAGAACCTGCGATCAGCAGTTTAGCTCTATGTGGGGTCAGCTTGTCCTGCCGCTGCACAATGATTAGGAAACGGTCCACGCTGATAATGAGGAGGATGGACACCCCCTCCAGGACGAACAGCCAGTACAGCATGATGGAGGCGCGGCAGAAACCGCTCCCAAAGCTCCAGTCGGCAGTGGCCACGGTGACTGCAGTGAAGGGCATGCAGAGCAGAGAGAGCATGATGTCTGAAAAGGCCAGTGTGGCGAGCAGGAGATTGATAGCAGAACGCATGGCAGGTTTCTGGTAAACAATCAGACACACGATCGCATTGCCGAGGAAACCGATAGTAATCATAAAGATCATTATGGCTGCCAGGGTCACACGGAGAGTGACTGATATGAGAGGAGGCGTAGCTTCTGATGGGAGACTTTCTGCTGTTTCCTCTACGCTGTTCGGGTTTATGCAGTTACACTCCTCCATGAAGCTTTCATTACAAAAAGCCATAGCAGCGATTATTCAGGGATATGAGACCAGAAAAGGTGAACATTTCTGGCTATGCCTGTGGTTCAGAGGTAAAGCTGTCCTCCAGCACTTGAGATTCCATGGGAATACCTGCAATTAAAAAAAAGACAAATAACATCCACGTAAGGCATTTGTGAATAAAAAAGAAAACCGTCAAAACACATTAGTAGGATGAATCAGAGATTTTAATGGATGGTCTCTTTAGAAGCTGTGATAAATTTGCCCAAAAACAATAGAAAAAAAGGGAGTCTAATAACTGATCTATTAGTCAGTGATAACTGTAAACATGAAATAGTGAGGGGGGGGGATGACGTCCACTGAATGTGATCAACCCAGAAACACACCACACTAAGAGTTACAGCAACACGGGACAGAGATGTGTCGCTCACCGGCCTCGCTGAGGTTGATGATTAACAGCCAAGCTGCTTCACACATGAACAGAAATACACACATTTACACATCACCCAGGGTGTAGTCAACTGTCAGCTTAGCAGAATCTCGCTCTTGGTTAATGCTACAGATGGCGACACATTCCTGATGAAACACAACCTTCTTCAGGAGGGCCGCAGTTTTTAACTCCTGCTGCCGATCAAGGGACCAGAGTGTAGAGATTTAGAGTTAAGGCCGTTTTGAGGTCATTATGGCATTCACGTCCCCCCACGCAGCCCTCCAGTCTGGACAGGTATCTAGCACCTGGGCTTGAGTGTCCACTATACCTCATGCTTTGTTGTCTTACTTACCTACTCTGATTTCAGCATCCTATCAGCAAAATGTAACCAAGCTAACATTCATTTGAGTATTTACCTGTCAGGATATTTTTGATGAAAAAAGCTGTGTGGCTTCAGTTGTGTCTCGAGTCCCTGTAACACATCAAAATTGTAAATATGCTGCATAGTTCATAAAATAACCTAAAATAAAAGAGGAGCCACGTGATTCCAGATAATGGGCCCATCCAGACAGGAAAAGAGAAAATATGCCTTTTTAGTGACTGTAGCTACATTCTGGCACACACACAAACACACAAACACTTTGTAAGTCATGGCATAGTGTTGCCGGCTGTTGCCACGGCAACAAGGTCAGCGGCTCCATGGCAACAAGCAGCCCTTACTCTCATCTCTTGTACAAGAGTCTATGACAAAATATTTTCTGAATCACATGATTCGCCGAAAGACTTTTTTTTCCCCCCAAGACGCAACCTCACAGTCAGAGAAGAAGACTCGCTGACCGCTCACCTCTATCTTAAAACCACACAGCTGTTTGGTGTCAGCAGTAAAGAAAGTCACATGTAGAAAACAAATCAGCCTGTCTACTAAGACAATAACAATTTCAATCCTTCACTTGTACTGAATACCAGCGATCTTAATTATGCTGAGCTGACTGCTAGCTGCAGATCTGCAGGGTGGCCTAATCTTAAGGCATCTAAATACTTTAAAAACTCTTATGATGTACATATTATTTACAGCTGCTCTGATCATAGCTGATATTTACTGGTTTACAACATGCCATCATCTCCATGTGCTGATTCTCCCTTTCTTCATTTCTTTCTTTCTTTCTTGTCATGGCTCCTGCACCCAGCCTGTACAACCTGTTCTCGCCTTAACATGTAACAGCTTTCACACACTGGCCCGTCGCAACAGGCTAAATTTTGCATATATTACACGCCAAAGACACAACGCCCTGTTTTTCTCTGCGCACTGGCCGACACAACGAACCATAAATGAACATCTGCAGGCGCTGGCGGGACTTACCTTGACTATTACCGGTTTGTATACTCGTCTCTCGTCGAGCCAGTCAGCTCGGTGACGGTGTCTCTCCTCCGGTGCCTGCTGAGGTTTTCCAAAAATATCCCACTTTGAACATTTCACTGCCGTATCGATCCCCACCGTGCCGCCTGCGGATGATGCTGACGCCAGAGGAGCAGGTGGTCTCACATTTAAAGGAGCAATGTGTCAAAATTGACCATCCTTATCATCCTAATCCTTATTATTGTTACGATTAGCAAGGTCAAATGTAGGTATAGTGTGGATCGAGCAGTTGCTGATGTGCCGAATATCCGAATGAAATGAACAATTTTTTTAAAAACACATGAAGCATACTACGCTAATAGTTATTTATTACTTCAAAGATTTACATTAGTAGGACATACATTAATGTTAAAAAGTATCGATCTACACCTGTTCATCTTTGGATTTAGGAGTTATCAGTCCCATTGCGACGGGCGTATCCTAGGCCCTGAGCCATGCAGTTTGCCTTTATAAGCATTGTCAAAAAATGGGTCATTTTAAAGAGCTCACTGCTATGACAGGAAGGTACCTTTACAAAATTTCTAACCCTCTTAGATATTCCACAACCAACTGTGAGTGATATTACTGCAAAGTGGAAGCTTCTCAGTCACAAAGTGGCAGACCATATAGAGCAGTGGTTCTCAAACTGTGGTATACGTACCACTAGTGGTACTTGGGCTCTCTCTGGTGGTATGCGGGAAATCTCCAATTTTTTTTTTAGATTAAATAATATACCATTGTGGAGGTATGCAAAGATGTCACGAGAGTTCCTGAGGCTCCTTTTGGAGCCGGAATCGACCAGAAAACGTCTCCCCAAGTGTGAGTCCTCTGTGAAGAGCAGCCTTTCCTTATTGCCAGGGTGGTCGCGGCCGCTACAGAGAGCTGGCGGGCTCGTTTCCCTTAAAACTGCAAAGGCGGCAGACAGCGCCATGCTGCGGCACCAAAACGCTGATAAATGAAGACAGAAAACTAAACAGCAGTGGCGTTTATAGGGTTACTGAAGTTGGGCTAGCTGGTATATAATGATGTGCTGCGTAGCGGCTAGCTACACAGCTATAGTTAGCATAATATAAACAGTGAAGCTGGAGGATGAACGCTAACTTTTTTCCACTTGATAAAAGTTCAAGTGAGGGTTCCCGATGGGGAAAAATGCAATCGCATGGCAGGATGCTGTAAACAGACCAAACTTCACTCATGAGAACAACTTGAATACGAGGTTAGTCATTAATATACTGCTGCGTGGGCTGGGCTGTAGTTACATGTAAGGTCTTAAAAACTGAGCTTTAAAATGAAGAGTGATGTTAAAAACCGAGAGAGGCCAACAGTGATCACTGACTTTTTTAAGGGGCTTGTTCAGATTAAATAGAACAAAATACAAAGAATTAAAACATGTTAAAAACACAACAGCCTTAATGAATGCAGAGTAGTTTGGACCCGGAAGCAGGATTTATCAGGTCATCACTTAAAGATTGGATATCCCACCTGCTGTGAATGTTTTAATGCAGTACAGTTGTTATTATTATCACTCATCACATCCTGTTTATGACAGTTAAAATAAATAACATTCATATAAGAAATCAAATTGTCTTGTGTAAACTGTATATGGTGTTAAATAGGCCTATACTACTGTACTTTAATGTCGGTCATAAGGGTGGTACTTCAAGAACCATATATTTTATGAGGTGGTACTCATTGTGAAAAGTTTGAGAACCACTGATATAGAGTTAGTGCTGAGGGCAGAGCGTGTAAAAATAGCCAGAGAGACTGAAGAAATTCTAAACCTCCATAATATCAGCACAGAAACTGTGTGATGGGAGCTTCATGCATGGCCGGTAGGTGTGATGTGTGGGTGGCCCAGTACATTTAAGTGTATGTACCAATATATTATATATATTAGTTTTAGGCATGATAAATGTTACCAGCAATGAACATAGGCTATTTGCAGCAATTTGGTTTGTTTGTTTGTTTGTTTTTGAAGGAAATTTTCACTTCATAGGCTTTTAAATCGGAAATATTGTTAAACTTATTTTTAAAAATATTTTAAAAATAACCTTTTTTCTCTTCCTAAACCCATGCAGACAGCAAAATGATAAGTTATTAATACTTTACAAAATTCATAAAACTATACAATAAAGGAAAATAAAGAAAATTAATTTAAATATTTGGAAATTCGTGGAATAAAAAGATTGTATTCTTCAGTTTAACCCTTTTTTCCAGGCTTTGTGATCCCTCATGAAGCATATTTACCTCCGTTCTTAACCCATTCAATTCATTTCATTCCAGCTTTATTTATTTATCATTAATTCACGACAACAGTCACCTCAAGGTGCTTTGTATTTTAGGATAAACAGTCTTTAATGTTCAAAAGAAAACCCCCGAAATAAGATGATTCTCACGAGCAAGCAGTTGGCAACAGTGTGATGGAAAAACTCCCTTTTACCAAGAAGAAACCTCCACTCGGAAGAACTAGGTTCAGGGAGAGGCAGGGTGAGGGGAGAGAGAAGAGAGCAGCGAGAGACAGGACAAAAAGCACACTATGGGAGAGAGACCCAGAGTTTTATAACCGCTAATGATTAAATTCAAAGTGTTGTGTAAAACAAGGACTGTGAAGACGAAGCTCCCAGTTTAGGCCTACTGAAGCATAGCCAAGCTAATCAGCGAAATGCTCTCTTTGGATAATATGGTGCTACTATTTAAGATAATAAACACTTTTCCTAACTCTGGTAGATCATCAATATTTTTTATTGATATCATGTTTTTTTCTGAGTTGTATTTAGTTTTACTGTTTGAACTTTTGTTTTCGTAATTGCTTTGAACCTGTTCAGGATGCTTTTTTAAGGTGCTATTTGAATTTTATAGCGTTTGCTTGCCGTGCAGCTGTATCCATAATATCTCTTGACTTAAATCAGTTTAATAAGTATTTTTCTGCAGAATTCTTATCAAATAATTTGTAATGTACATAATTTATTTTCATGTATATATTTTTTTAACTGTATAATTTGTATCAGTATTCAAGTCTGACAGAAAATCCTGAGCATGCATTATTTATTTTGTCCAGCAGATAGCAGCATTGCGCTCCAGTGGGCTTTAGTTGATGAAAGAATTTTGTGTTGGATGTGTGGGTATTTATGATTTAGCTTGGGCATTTAATTCACATGTATTTAAGGATGTACAACAATAGGAATATTAATAACAATAAGGAAAGCATGTATGACTTTATGGTAACAACGTCATAGGTTATTTTGATGCAGCATTGATGGTGCACTGACAGAAGTGCAAAATAGCACCCACAGAGCCAATCACTCAAACGATTTAAATGTTTTTTTTTTTAATTATAAACCTGGTAAAATTACATACACAAATACTTACGTTCACACACTCAGCATGGAGGTTGAGACTCTTTTCCTGGGCATGCTTGTCTAAATTGGCATCATGCCCATGTGTTGAACATGCCCATCAAACAAGTTCCACTCCACCGATCTGGCACATGCATGCTCGTCACGTTCAGTGGCACCCACACAACACAGAGCTCGCTAGTGAGAGAATTCATTTCCCTGTCCGTTATTCCACAGATGTTTGCTTTAATTTCTTCCTGATTGAGAGACTTCGTTACTCCATCAATCACACACAGGCAAAAAAAAGAAAAAAAGAAAACACGGTAAAAGTGAAAAATGTCCAAATCTGAATATTCAGTGGGGAGGAGGAGAAACCCACACGAGTAACAATATTGACAGAGTAATGTTGAGCCATTTAGAGGGGAGGCAGTCAGACTTTTAATACACTCTCGTGCAAACAAAACACCTAAAAACACCTTTTATTTTGCCACCTCTCATTCAGGCACGCTGCTGCTTCTGATTCCAGGAAAGTGTTATACGTGTTTCACCACTTACATGTAAATCAGTGTTAGATTTTAATCAGTAACTGATCGCTGCATTGCGAAAATAGTTAACACTAAGCACTGGGAGACTGAGAATGTGCAGACCACAGTAAAATGGTTAAAACTTTGTTGGATATGAGCAGGTGTGTGCATTCTGTATGTGACTGTGCCCAAACTGTGAGCCACAAACAACAGCCATTAAAGGAGGGGATTATCTCATGGTAATTGCTTCATGTAAAGCACCTCCGACAAGGCTTTAAGAGCAATTATGAGCAATTATATTACTTGTTATTATTGGAGGGAGGTAATAACATCTTTAGCGTGCAACTGCACACAGCCCATGGCTCAGAGATGCAGGAAACAATGCTATAATGATGACTAATGCCCTCACAAATGCAGGTAAATGATGCACTTTTATGTGAGCTGAGCTGTGTCTGTGGATTCAGGAGTTTGGGGTTCTGTCAGGATACTGTAACATCATCAGCATGTACCTTCAGATCCAAGCATTGATATTCAGTGTAGACACCTAGCACTGTGTGATGACAAACCCTTTAAAGGGCTTTTTATCCCCCAATTCCAGCCTTATCTCCCATCTTTACATCGCTAAGCTTTGAGGGGATCATGCTGCAATCCTGGAAGCTTATATTCTACCTCCATTTTCATCTGAGAACTTAGGCTTGCAGCTCAGTGGGGATACATCATGTTAAAAACCATCCGGAGAGTAAGCAGGGCTACCACCTGTCCACCTTTATGTGTGGCTTTTGCGATATTACTGTGGCAGCTGAAAGGATACAGAGCACTTCCTTGGTGTAATTGGTTTTCATAGCAGAATAGTATGCATATTTTTTAACTGTTGTATTCTAGTGACATGATGCTGACAAACAGTCCATGAGAAATAATTATAATTTAATGCAACTAATAATGATAGTTCAGTATTTTTAAATGTTACAAAAAGCTGTATATACAATGAAAATACACAATAATACAGCAGTTGTGGTGATGCATAAAAGTATGTTTTCTGTATTTCTGTAGAAATATCAACGAATACGTTATCTGATGTTTACACAAGAATATCAAGTTATATAAAAGAGACAAATTTAAAGGTATTCTTTGGAAATGCCCTCTGCCAAATAAAAAAAACTATTTTCACCACAAGGTGGCAGCATTTTGCCATTTGGGGTGTTGTTTCCAAAGACTCGCTTCCTTTTTTGATATTTCTTTTTCAGCCTAATCCCAATTTCATCAACACGCTTTGCCTTTTACAGGGTAACTACTGCAAATAAGAGCGTTTTCTTGAATAACTTGCCAGGTTCAATAAATGCTACTTTTATCCATTACACCACCTTCTGATAAAAGTAGGTATTGCATTAAATAGGGAAATGTTTAGAAATGTAGTTTGAAGGTTTTAGACTTCTTTGAAATGCGAGATTTCAAGCAAATGAGGTATTAATATGACACTTGCATGGCCCTTGTGTGGAAACTTTGTGAGGTTTTAGGTTTTATTCATGCTGAAATAGAAAAAACTGAAAAGGTTCACAAACTTTCACGCACGGCTGTAAAAACAGAACGGTTCATGTGTGTTTATAAAAACTTTCTCAGGAAGTGAAATAGCCAAAATATCCCATTTATTGTTTTTCTTAAGCCTCTTTGAAGATTGAAAATTAACCTAGTTTGACAATCGCTGTATAGGCGGACCTGTAAAAAGTTATTCGAACCACTCATTTCTACTTCTTGTTATTTCGAACAGCAAGGCCAGAGTGTGCCTTAAATCCTGCCAAATATGCAGTGAGGACACAAAGAGTCACGCAAAGAGTGACAAAGGTCCCAAAAATGTGTTTGTACATGCTCTCTTAAGACAGGGTGTCCAGTGTGGAGGGGACCAGAGCACACACTCACATTGTAATAAGTGTAACATTCATAGTAATTCATTAACTCCTACGTTTGCATTTATTTCTCAGTGTTCTGCCTGGTTTATCAACAGCTACTGCAGCAGCTGACCTTTGACCTCCCTCCAAGTTTCACTGCAACTGCACTTCTCGGTCACTTTTTCTAGGAGTACCTATTATCTTTATTACTGATGTAACATCAGCTTGTGTGTGAGTTTGTGTGTGTGTGTGTGTGTGTACTGTGTGTCATTCTTATGTGGATCAGAAGCAGACAGAAGAGACACAGATTGCTTTTCACAGCCAGCGTACTGCGCTTCTTGCTGCCTATCTGCCAAACCCATCATCTGTGGCAAAAGATCCACTGCCTTGTGTCACTCCATCTCGCTGTCACCTTGGCAACCGCTGCCGAGGTGAACTGCCAGCTGGGGTAGTCGACCTCCATTGGCTGCGTTCCATTGAGCTGCAGTCCACAGCCCTGCAACAGGATGTTTGTGGCTGGACTGATATGCAGAAAATCACACGTAAATGTAGAAACCAGGCTTATGTGATCGGTTCAGCAGGTATTCGCAGGATCAAAATAACTTTAACAAAATCAGGAGGCATAAAGCCTAGATGATGTGGACTAGTGGTAGAATTTTTTTGGTTTTATGCTCAATGTAAGAATTAATTAAATAACAACGGAATAATTAAGCTGCTATGGTGCAATGTGTGGTTTTTTTTGCTGTCAGTGCATCAGCTAAATCATTGCTTAGTGAACCGATTAAGCACCTTTTCTACACACTGTCATAAACAGGGGAAAATGGCATTAGTTTGCACAGCTGATTTACCAAACAGACAAAAAAATGATGATAACAAGAAGCCTGAGCAAAATGTACTGACTATGTAAAAAATTTTTGCCTCTTTGTATCTCTTATAGGATTTATTGTATATTATATCAAATTCAAATGACTCTGATGAAGAGATGCTGTGTGTTTATATGCATGTGTCTGTGTCTGTGTGCGTGTGTGGGTGTCCACATGGCCCTTAAGAATAACGCTCTGGTGTCTAACACAAGTTTTATGTCAAATTTATTAAATAATTGGTCTATTCCATGAAAATAAACACAGTGGCAAAAAATAAATAAATAGTCCATATCACCACAATACACAGCAAACTTGTACATAACCTTAAAGGACCGTTTGCTAAATGGAAAAGGATTAAAGGAAAGTACAAATATTGGAATAACTGTAAATTGCTTGTTTAAACCTTAAACCTTAAAAAAAAAAATCCACCGACACACAACACAAAGTGAGAAACAGGTTTGAATGAAGAGAAATTATTGCTCATTAGAAACAACTCAACACTGGATAAAGCGGTGTGTTTGATTAAAAACGTAGGTTATAGTTCAGTCTAGCATGTGGGACATCAGTTTCTGCAGCATCACAAGGGAACTATTATTTTTACAGTACAAAGATATGGAAATAACTTGTTTCTGCTCAAATATCTACGGCTTTGGGGACCAAACATTTCCTTTAAATAACTTTCAATTGTTTTTTGTTCCGATTTCATTTAGACCGAAATATAATTTTTTGTCCCAAAGGCTGTTTCAGGGAGCAGAAAAATGCCAAATAACGATGCATAAAGGACGGTCGTGATGTGTCCAGTCCTGATATGAACATTGGATAATAATTCTACTTTTTGGATCAATGGTGGCGAATAAAAAGTAAATCAAATGTTTCATTGATACACATTTCTATAAAACTGTTCAAACAGGGGATGTTGTTCGTGTTTCATGTCCGTTATTTTGGGGCACTTTCACGTATCGCTGAACAACCTCTTGCACTCTATGGAGGGCGATGGTGTGTCAGGTCCAATGCTACCCACTTGCGAATATGCGTCCTCCGGAGTGCGCGGAAGTCCCGGCGGCGTCATGCGCTTCTCTTTCTGTCTGCGGTTGCAGAACCAGACCCTGACCACCTCTTTCTCCAGCTGCAGAGTGTCCGCCAAAGAGTTGATCTCCTGTGCGGAGGGTTTGGGACACTTGAGGAAGTGGCTCTCCAGTGCGCCTTTTACGCTCACCTCGATGGAAGTGCGCTTTTTCCTCTTCCTGCCCTGGGTGGCTATCTTATCGATGCTGGTCGGGCTCCCAGTGGTGGAATCAGCCTCTTCCAGCCATTTGTTCAGCAAAGGTTTCAGCTTGCACATGTTCTTAAAGCTCAGCTGAAGCGCCTCAAACCTGCAGATGGTGGTCTGTGAGAACACGTTGCCGTACAGAGTGCCCAGAGCTAAGCCCACGTCTGCCTGGGTGAAACCTAGCTTGATCCGCCGCTGTTTGAACTGTTTGGCGAAATGCTCCAAGTCATCGGACGTAGGGGTGTCCTCGTCTGAATGCGATTCGTGGCCCAGACCGTGATGCTGGTGATGGTGCGTGTGATGATTATGATGGTGGTGGTGGTGATGGTGGCTGCCGTGGTCCAGCCGAGGGGATTCTCCGCGCACCAGCCCCGAGTGCATGAGGCTTTGCCCGTTGTGTGAGCTCAGCATCCCGTTGACTGTAAATCCGCCTGTCTGGGAGTAAATGAGGGACTGTTGCTGCTGCTGCTCCCCCTCAGTGATGCTGATGTGCGCAGTGGAGGTGCCTCCCCAACTTCCCGTGTGCGCCTGGTGAGGTCCTAGATGCGGAGACCTGTGGTGAAGGGCTGAGCCCGAGTGGAGGTCGTCCCTGCCGGCGTTTCTCTTTACTTCCTGCGGCTGGGAACTCGGCGGCCACGGAGAGCCTGTCTCCGCTGCTGCCGCTGCAGCGGCGGCCGCTGCGGCTGCTGCATGAGGCAAAGATGTCACCCACTGGTGGGCATGGCTTAGCATGTGCCCCCCGTTGCTTGCTACCATGGCTCCGTGCATGAAGTCACTCTGCACCATCTTCACTGAAGGGTCCCCTCTGTATCCACTAGAAACCGTGGTCACAGCGGTGCCGCCCGACTGCATACCACCACCCCTCCGGTCAGAGTGAAGGACCGGGCTGGATAAAATCCTGCTGCTGGCTAGGTATGGGCTTGAGGTGGCAGTTGCCATTCCCCAAATCATATATCTCTTTTATTTCTCTTTTCTTGTGTTTGAGTAAACAAAATTAAAATAGTTCTTGCTCTAATCCATAAATAAATTCTGTCTATTTCACTCTAAGCGAGTTTTCTTTTCTTTTTCTTTTTCTGCCCAATTAGTGGGGGGGAAAGTGCCAAATCACTCCATTGAGAAGTAGATTATATTTTCAGTTAAGCAGCACGCGCGCGCTGTAACCAGTGTGGCAGAACATGCTTTCTTACGCATTCCTGTGCTGCAAAACGATAGTTTAACAACTTTTCTCTGTCCCGGGAGCTCCAGCGTGCGTAATCCACAGACTTAATGATCGCCTATGAAAAAAAAAACAGACTTCTTTGCTCCGTGAAAACTGAAGATTTGATTCACAGTCTACTTGCCTATTCACATCTCTGATATAAACGCTTCGAGTTAGACTAAATGACAAAAAAAAAAAAAAACCTTTAAAGCGTCTGCGGTCCTCTCGGTTGTTTCGTTCACTGCATCTGCTCTACCCGGTGCGTCCTCTACAGAGCGAAGGAGACGAGCGTGTGTTTACGTTGTGCCAAGCCTGCGTATTCCTCTCCATTTCCATCCAATTACAAAAGAAAGCCTCTGCAGAGCTCCCGCTGATTGGACGCACAGGCAGAGAGGAGTTGGTGTGTCTCACAGTTGAGCCTCGGGTGCACAGAGTTCTTGCTGAGGGAGAAAAAAGCAACAATTTGCTAGAAAATTACAATCAAGCCGAAAAAAATAGACCGAACATGGTTTGACTGCGCGTTAAAGTATAGCCTCTGAAACATGTGAAGAAAAACAGGCAAGTTGGGAAAGTCATCCAACAAAACAAACTTCTTCCTAAATCTAACAAAATTAAAGTGAAAATAATTATGTTTTACGCTATTATTATTATTATTATTATTATTATTATTATTACACATATTTAAGCAGCTCTGAGTCAATTAAGTTGACAAAATAATATCTGTCACGTTTATCTCCGAGTATCACACAGAGCAGTCGAGGCTTGAATCAAGGATACTCAAGTCGGCTTTGGGAACACAGGGGGGTTTGGACGCCTCTTGCATCTTAATGCGTTCTCCCTTTCACATGGTAAAGGGAAGGCCACAGTGGCGTGACGCTCCGCACTGGCGAGCGCTGAAGCTGCACAAAACCTGCCAGCAGTTTGATTTTTTTTTTTTTTTTTTTTAACCCCCCCCAAAAAAAAAAAAAAAAAAAAAATTTTTTTTTTTGGGGCC
>VUQG01044279.1:31846-43448 GCA_015106755.1 Etia nguti
TTCCCGCCCGTGTTTTTTTTTTTTTTTTTTTTTTTTTAACCTCCCCCCAAAAAACGAACACAAAAAACAATCCGGTTTTAGTGGGACGTTTCCATGCCGGGTCAGTTTATGGATGGGCTGTTAAATGAAGGTGTCGTTGGGGATTTTCTACCACGGGCTTCCTTCTTCGCATTTACGGGCCTTGAGAGAGAAAGCCATCGACTGAGACACATGGTGGTTTGTGACTGGTGGAAAGAGCCAGGTGCGGGCCAGTGAACCTCCGGCTAATTTGTGTTTTTCAGCAGATTTATCTTGGACTTTGTCCAAAAGGTAAACGACAAGTAGTCACAGGACCCCATTCCCAAAGTATCAACATAAACTGAGTTACAATATTTAAATACGCCTTATGTTCAGCGGTCATGTGCCAAACTTTTCTGATTTCAGGATGTAATAAATCGTTAGAAATCACGCATAGCAGTACAAAAAGGATAATAAAAACTTTATCAGCTAAAGTAAATATGGATAGAAGGTTATATACTGATTAGGCTGCTGTGCATAGAAGTTCTGAAAGGAGAATTAAAATAAGACAGAGCACTTTCAGCTTATAATAAACCGACTGAGTGATGCACATACAGGATCATTCTATAAACATTTGAGAAAAATGTAATTCTTTTGTTTAACTGTGCATCATTTCACAAAATTATCACCAAACATGGTAAAAGGGTGTAGGTGGGCAACAAGCCTTCAAGACTCCAGCAACCTCCTATTTAAGGGGCAGAGAAAGCACAATAACACACTTATTCAGGCAATAACCCAACTTTCAAAATCACAGCAATTTTCTTAAGTGTTTTCAAGACCATAAATAATCAGATGTATTTGAATGCCAGATTGAGCAGTTTTTCTCTTAAACCTGCGTGTTTTTGTTGATATATTATTTAAAGTAGCTCATATGAATCACAGCATTCAAGAATAATCAAGGTACAGTTTTGTAATTATCTATCCAAGGGTTTTAGGTAAGAATTGTTAATAGTCATTAAATAACCTGTTTGATCTTTATAGATGTTTCCTTGCAGCTCAGTTTGCAGTTTTCAAGTTGCTAAACCTTAAAAGAAGCAGACACTAGAAAATGCAAATGTAAGAATGAGTCCTCGTAATAATCCAAGTTGTGAATGTTTACTTTTTGTTAGATAAAAGGGGTGAAAGTGTTTTCTACTGACCTTTCCGAATAACTTAAGAGATACTTAAAAAATAAAGCCAAAAAAGGCGCAAATCCCTGATACCCAAAATGTTTAGCCCAGTTGGACTTTTTTTTCCACGCCTTATTTCCGTCACATGTTTGCATCTTTTGTATTTTGGGAATTTGTAATCTAAAGATAAAACAATAAACAATAGAAGATTCAGAAAAAAAGCAGTGAGAGTACCAAAGAAAAACACGGTCTTACACTTAATTATAAGGCGCTTCTTCACTCAGAGCTTTTAAAATCAGTTTATTGTTGTCTCGTATTTGGTAAAACAGCAAAACAAGAGAAGCCGTACAAAAGCACTACACTGCTTCACGTGTTTGGAGCCCACCAGCATAATGTAGAGAAAACCAGACGACTCAGGCAAGGCAGTAATGTTTTTCATGTGTTGTGCTGCCTGGTCACAGCACTGGGTCCTCTATTTGTTATTCATGAAGGAAGCTGGGTGAAGAGGCCTTCTTATGATGCACATTTTTTCTCTCTGTTCCCTCTCCCTCGCTCCCTCCCTCTCCATGGAGCTGTTTGACAAGTAGGAAAATAATCTGTTTTAGTTGCAGCGAACGCCGCAATTAATCCAGCATAATGAGCGTGACACCGTCAGCTAATTGACATTATTGTTTCTTTAAGATCATCCTCAAATCACGAAGACAGAGAATTTCTCTCTCTTCCTCCCCTTTTCTCTCTCTCTCTCTCCCCTCTCCTGCTCCTCGCCCTCTGTTGAGTCTTCAATATGCAGATCGGCCATTTCTGTCCCCGGGCTATTTTCTTTGGTAGACTTTTGAAATATGCTAATGCTTCCAACAAAAATTGCGAAAGAAAGAGAAAAGGAAAAGCCTTCATCTGGGCTCCAGGAGTTTTCCACTCAAAGAAACAGATGATTTTCTCTCGTTCGTGCTCTTTGTTTTTGTTTTGTTTGCTTTATCAGTTAAGTGTCTGTCTAATTAAGACAAAAAAGAAACAGAAACAGAAGCCATGCAGACAAAAGAAAAATTAATTTCCAAGGGTGGGAATGGTGTTGCCACATTTATTGAACTTAATATTTTCTACAGAGACTATAGCAAGATTCTCCTGTTCATGTGTTTTGGCTGTTTTTAGATGATACCCAGCACTTGAAGTTTCTTTTTAATAATTTGTTGTACACGTGCACGGCTTGTCGAAACTACAAGAGCAGGCAGACTGTTGGCTTTTTCTGCTGTGAGACCTACTGTGGTATTTACAGATGGGACTGTGCTGAACGCTGCTGCTGCGAGAAAGAGAGAGAGAGAGAACTTATCTTCTATGTACTCTTTTCATTCCACCTCTTCAGTGTCTTCAGTGGTTCTGATCATGAGTGTGTTTGACCTTCAGCTCTCCCTGAGTCAGAGAGATCCTTCACAGCATGAGACTCTACCCACAACCCCCCGCTGTGTGTTTAAATCAGAAGCAGAAGCAGCCACGGAAAGCGAGAGAAGCGAAGAAGTAGAGACAAAGTGGTGTAGTCGGGGAAGGATCTGGAGGGGAAATGATCAAAGTGCATTCATCTGCAAAGTCCTCATTCGCAGAGACGTGCAAATATGAGGATAAACACGGCCAATGATGCTCAAATTTAAAAGCAGATGTGTCTAAGTTTTGGGCACATGTCTTAATGCGCTGTGATGTGATGTTTTAAACAAACATGATACACCGGGGGATGAAAAGTTTGCTGGGACAGCTGTCTATTTCCTAACTGCATTTGATGTGGTGGAATTACAGCAGGGAGAAGCTAGAAGGCAAGAAAAGAAGGAGAGCAGTCGTGTTTACAGCACTGGAACAATTGTCAATTACAAACCCCTGCTGAGGCTTAAATGATGACACCCAATGGACAGATGTACTGGTTAAACACTGTTATGGGCTGGCCCATTATGCATGAATGGAGGGAAGTTAATGTGTGAAAATTACATTCATTAATCCCAGCGGATAATTTGAAAGGGGCCAAAGTGACAAGGAAGAGCAGAGAGAATAGAGCAGGGAAATAGTACAAAGACATCACTCAGTCCTCTTTATCTGAGTGTGTGTGTGTGTGTGTGTGCACACAGGTGCTTGCAGGTGTGCGCAGAGGTGGGCATTTACCTCTTTCTAAATGTCTTAATGCATTAACATAATGGTGAAAGGTGTTCTTGGAATGACATCACAGAAGTCAATGATTAGTGCTTACGCTAAACCAAATGTGGGGAGAACAGCAACATCTGTGCTGTCACTTAAGAAAAATGAAGGAAATTGAGAAAGAATGAGACTATTGGGGTTTAGGATACTCTGATAAAGGCACGGCCTATAGGAAAAATGTGGTGTTTATATTGCTGCGGAAAAAAACGAAAAGAAAAAAGTAAAAACATGTAAACTGGGTTAGATAAAAGGAAGCTTTAAAGTTTTTAATTTCCTTTTAGCTTTTAGTAAGGCTCATGAGCCCATGGAAATTTAAAGAATCACAGCGTTGCTGCCTTTGTGGTTATTTTTGTGTCTTCCTACACATGCATCTCGTTTTTAGCCATGTTCAGATACAACTGCAAAAATGTATGACAGAGAAATTTAGTCAGGAAATACCTGCGACTCTGCAGCCTGTGGCTACGGACAACTGTAGCCCTGTACCCAGGCCGAGCAGCGAGCCAAGTCAAACAGCCGGTGTCCCTGAAGGCCCAGCCTGGCCGAGTCTGGCCCGGCCTCTGCCTTTCATGAATGGACAGATTTCTCTCTGAAGCTCCCACCATGATCCACGTGATTATAAAGGCTCTCTGTAGTTAAGATGATTTCTCAGGTGGGTTTAGGGGAAAGAAGGAAGTTTCACATATTAAGTGACTTTCAATACCGAGCAGCGACCAAATGGTTTGTGGCGTTTTTGATTCACAGTTCTGCACTCTGGTAGTTCATGGATCAGCGGGTTTAGTAGTTAAACAGGTAGTTATATCCAATTATGGATGATTGCAGCATCAATTAAGTGAAAATAAACCCCAGATTGTGATTATTCCACTAACTGAGAAAGTAGCAGATTTATAACAGTAATTATCTAGAACGGTATCACCTAAGAACACTGTTGAACATGCCTGTGTTTTAGTGAATACATCAGCACTAAGTGGTGGCGTGCAGATCAGCTGAGACATCAATCAAGACACCTTACACGGGAATGTAATTAAATAAATGTAATGAATACCTCCAAACCCAGCGGGTTAATGATGTCACGCAGCTTTGAAATTAACATGTACTCACTGCGCAGTGAGGAAGATTTCACGTTAACACTCCAGAGTTCTCATTACGCACTCCTGGGAGAAAAGACAGAGGTATTTTTAGTTTTGTGAAAAAGTTTGAACCTCTCACAAACGATAACACTTAACTTTTCACTGAAGGGCAATATGCAGCTTTAAGTTGAAGGTTTAGGGCATGAAAGGCAATTTGTTGTGTGTCTCTTTAGATAGTTTTGTTTTCATGTCATAAAATTAACCTGTAATACTGATATTTTTTGTTTGGTGGTACTGGCAACATTAGATGTAGCTGGTATCGCTGTGAGTTACTGGTTATTATATCATGCATTAGTACTTTATAAATGACTTTTAAGATATTAAATACAACCAATTCAATGTTTACCTAATACATACAAAGCAATATAGCAAAAAAAATAGAATATGACAGTAATTTTACCTTTTTTGTATTGTTTGTTCACTTCAGAGGTTAATAACTCTTATTAATAATTCCTTATCAGAAAGAAGGAAGTTTTATTTCTGCTTTATGAGTGAAAAGGTGGATCATCAGGTTGAAGACTGTGAACTTGCACTAAACTAAAAGCATCAATTAATTTTACACAAACTCAGTTGAAGCTGGTCCATCTTAAGAGCAGAGCAAGAAGGTTTCAGGCTTAATTCGGTTCAGCTCAGTTTTATATTCATAGCACTTTAAGGTGCTAAGGTGAATAAGACCCTACAATGACAGTGAGAAAACCCCAGCAATTAGGAACTCCACTAAGGGCAAGCATTTGGCGACAGTGGAGAGAAAAAACTCCCTTTTTCACATGAAGAAACCTGCTCAGGGATGGAGGTGAAGTGGTATAAAGATTCAAATATAGTAACTTCACTGGTAGTGGTGGAGTGACTAACAGACGTTTCTATTTCACAGCACTTTCAAACACTCACAGCAGAAGGAAATAAAAGCCACACAAGGGCCACGTGAGTTAACCTGTTAGGGAGCTTTGTTGGCTGCAGTGTTTGACTTCCCATTTTTGAAGGCATGTCCCGAGGACCCAGCTGCTCACCTTGTGCCATCAAACTGGCCCCGAGCGCTAACACCACGCGCGCAGGATCAGAGACGACCTTGGCACGCATGCAATGAAAACACAGCCTACTTCAGCGTCTGTCTTTGATGTACATTATCAAAGACCTTTCTCCTCCTCTCCTCCCCAGACCAAAGGCTACTATTGTTTTTGTTGTTGTTATTGATATTGTTTTCCACCCTTATAGCACAAAGCAGTCTGACCATGACTCTGATGCTAATGTGGAGGTGGAGAGGGTGTTTTAATGAGCTGTAGTGTAGATCAGAGGGGCTCAGGGGGGTTAGAGAGAGGGAATAGGTGTAGCACTGAACATCAAAACACAGCAAGTACTCCAGCTTCTGCTTTTCACTGGCGATGACCTTTCCATGCAGCTTGGAGATCTAACACGGATGTTATGTTTAGTGGTGCAAAAGATTTACCTGAGTGAAGGAGTATAAAACAATAAAAAAGATAAATGTAAGACAAAGTATTATTTATCGAGGCTAATTTTACCTATAATCTAATCACTGCTAATGGCTGAAATGAATAGTAATAACTGAGAAATAGTGGAAAAGTATACCAGGATCCAAACAATTCGACTCTGGTGAATTTAACACAGTTAGTGCTTCATATCTGAGAGTGAATAAAAGTTCAAAACACAGTTTTACTTTGGTAAACTCTGACATTTACACTCACTGCAAGCCATAACGCCACTGCTAACCTTTGAACTGCCGTCCAAGTGAAGACTAGCTGTGTGCTAAAGCTGCAGTTTCATTAATGGGCACTTGAGGCTTCCTTCAGATGTCAGGCCTTGCAGGTTTTCATGTTAAAAAATACAAAAAATGATTTGGGACTTTATAGCCAATTTCCAGCGCAGTGACAACTGCACACGTGGTAATTTTCTATAGGAGTAAACCATTTAAATTGTATTAAGGCTTAAAGTTTGCATTAATAGAGGAGTAGCTGCTTTGTCTGGACAACAAACAGTTTCTCATATATGTTAACAGAATTTAACACGTCTGTCTCTGTGTCTGTGCAGTGCACGTATGCAGTCTATGAATGCACCTCACTAAGGAAGCTGGCAGTAGCCATAGACTGCAGCTGTTAGCTGATGATGTAGCACATCACAGTCTAGTCTAAATGTGGTCACCCTTGGCTCCAAAAAAACAAGACGTGATAGCCAAAGATTTCAAGTATTCCATAAATCAGTGGATGACATCTCTTTGCCAACACCAACCGTCTCACAAAAATCAGTCACACAAAAAAAATGAGCACTTAGCTAATTATTAGATAGGATTTGAAGTGATATAAACAACTTCTGGATAAATATGTGTGTCAAGTTAGCAAAGTTAGTGCTTCTAAAAACTCTGTGGAACAAACGATGGCCCAAAAGCTCGAATGGAAAAAAGAAGGATGGTAGTGACTGATCTAACGTGCTCCTGTGTTGGTAGCATTTAGTTGGTAGTTAGTCCCCCAGCTGTGGCACACAGGGTTAGTAGTATTTACGCAGTTTGGTCAGCAGCAGAGGGTTGAGCTCCAGAGCTGTAATCCAGTGATTCCACACTGAATTAAGGCTCTAGACATCCAGATAACCACAATAAAGAACTTCAGTGTATTACTCTTATCTGGTTTGTGCATACTAAACTGAAAAGGCTTTTAGAAATATCCACCTTTACAATTACTGGTGTTTTTACTACCATGGTGCAGCTTTAGCACTGACAAATACATGTTCTCTGTCTCTTCCAGCAGTCTTGTTATCACGGTGGAAAAGCAATAAAACAAAAGGAACTTATCAATAGGCTCAGAGTCCTACAGCCAGGTTAGAGTTCAGTGCTGAGAGCAAAGTGTACCTGAACAAAGCAGATGGCAGGAAGGGAAAGAAAAGACTTGTTTACCTTTCCTCCCCTTCTGGGTGGAGGGGGATTCATTAGCTGCTGTGTAAATCAATCTGCTTCTTCGTAAAGGCCTGTCAATTTAACCCTGATGTCTGGCAGCCTGACATCGCTCACTGGATATTTAACTTGAAAGCCAATTAATCATCATGATTAATTCACTCACAAACCTCATGGAACTGGCTGTTTTTACCTTGTGGGGGGAAGAGAGTACTCCGGACTTGAGAAGAGGGAGCAATGAGAACTATTCAGCATCTCACAGCTCCAATCACTCTTGATCAGCTTCTCGATACACAGTTTCAGCTGCGACTCCAACTCCACTTTCTTCTCTTCTGCAGCACTGCTATAACAAACCTAAGGATCCATCCATTTCTCCTCCAAAAAAAAGAAAAAAAAACTTTTAGAAAAAACAAATCCACGGTCCGTGATCACAGAGTAATGCTTGTAATTGGGTTTGCATTTCAAATCTATAATGTTAACACACGTTTGAACTGTGAATATCAATTTGATTGCACATATAATTAACTCCACTTTAGTGGGAAGCCAGTGCCATGTGCTGCCTAGCCAATATTTTCCTAGCTTAACTTAATATTTCTCTTTCTCTTTTTCTTTCCGAATCAGAAGAATTAAACATTTGGGATAGTGGAGTGTGAATATGTTTTCCATTCAAGTACTTTATCATTATCTCTGCTGAGGTAATGGAAATGACCTAAATGTGTGCAGAGTTACTGAGGAAGGCGGTTCTGCTATCAGCGAAGGAAAAAGATGATTTCCCTCTTCTTTGGTAATCGAGTACTTCCTCTGCTAATTCACAGGTGCATGGGAGAATTTAATAATTTCCCTCAGTTGTGGGAGTGAGTGAAATTTGCTGGTTTCATAGTAGCGCTATAGAGAGCAACAATATTAACAGGAAAAGTAAGAATATCAGATTTTCATTTGATCTTCCATTGTTCCTGGTCAAAGACGAGTGAAGAATGAAGCAATGGACTGAAAGCAACAGATGATGCGTGACTTAAAACGCTGCATGTTTCAGTTGCTGTTGGAGCTGCATGCTGTAAGAGGACACAAGCAGGAGATCAATAAATCAATCATATCCCGCCTGAGCATGAAGCTCCTCTGAGGAGAACATTCTTGAGCTGCAATCTAATTACTTTTGAAGCAGCAAATGATCACTGTCATCCTGGAGTCTAAGAGTAAAAGCTGACAGCTCTATTCAGACTCAGCACATTTTCGCCCCGTCTCTACACCTACGCCAAAGGCAAAGGGGTTCTTGTGTGCCAGAGCATCTGTTCAACACATGTGACAACTTTAAATCCTGCCCGAGGTACACATAGCAGCAAGGCTGAGCACTCTTTGAGCTGGTCCTAAAAAATGAGCAGGGGATGCATTATTGAGACTGTACAGATATTACAACTTAACAACGTAACATCTTTTTAGATGCGTTAGATACTGTTTCTGTGTCATGTTTCAAAGCCAACAATGTCTGTGCCGCTAAAGCCTGGTAAACCTTATCCTTTGATTAAAACTGTCCAAGAACATTTAAAAACGTACACAGAAAATGAGCCATGCCGTTCCAGAAACAGAGGGAATCGTGTCCTGTGTCTTTAGTTGTTGTAAGGGCAAACATGTTAAAACCCACATCCCATAAGTAAATACACTTCTCCCTCAGAAAATAACCCATCGGGTTAGCTATTATTATTACCTAGAGTGGTGTTTCAAAGGTTAATAAGCTCTGTTGGACCACTGTGAATAAATCCATGTGCCCTAGTTGTCATGGTCCCAGGGATTTTGTGCTTTTGTTTATTATTAGGCTTTGGATTTTGTGATTATTTAGACCCTTTCTGTCATGTATTTTCATGCTTTTAGTTTCTGAGTTTCTTGTGTTACTCCCCAGCCTTGGGGGACACCAGAGCACAACACAAACATGGCTCCCCTCGTCCCAAGGAAGGACCAAGTGTTGCAGCGAGGTATGCCCTCCCAAACAGAGTAGTTTATTTATCCTTAGAGGTGGAAAACATCAGCGTGGCAAAAAACAACAAAGTAAACATTCCAGAAAGGAAAGAAGATTCAAGAGGCTTCAAGGCTTCCCACACCTACAGCTAACAGGTCTGCTTTGTAAAGAAGGATATTTACAATATGTACAAAAATAACTAATCCAGTTCTTCTAGATACAGAACACTTGACCATGCAACAATATGCACTTACACACATAGCACAGCCTGTTGGAAACAGGAAGTAGGCAGGGCATACTCAGTTTTTCAGGTTCACAGTCAGTCCCATTCAGTCTCCAACCAATTATCAGCTGCCACCTGGAACTTATATAATCAAACACAGAAGAGAAAATTGACACCACCACCACTCGTGATTTGGGTCATAACACAAGCTTTCTAGCCTCTCCCAGTGTTTCCGTTAGTGTAAAGTTGATGTGTGCAGGTGTGTGCCTAAACGTTTTATTAGTTGCTTCCTGTTTTATTTTGGTATTCCTTTATCTCTTATGCTTTAGTTTTACTTCCTCCCCTCTGATCGTGTCTATTGTGTGCAAATGCGTCTCATCATCCTCCCAGTTGTGTCATATTTCACTGATTAGCCCTTCGTGTGTCCGTGTGAGTATAAATAGCGCTGTCTTCCCCTTGTGCTTTGTCAGATTGTCTGCAATAGTTCCTTGTGTTTGTTGACCTCAGGTGTTTAAACTCATCCACCTTCACTACCTCTGCTCCTTGTAGCTCCACTGTTACACCTGTCTCCCTCTCATTCACACACGTGCTTCTACCTACTTTCCTCTTATCTCCAGAGCATACCTCCACTTCTCCACCTGCTTCCCACTCTCACTACGGATCATAGCATCATCTGCAAACATCATAGTCCACGGAGACTCCTCCCTGACCTCATCTGTCAGCCTGCTTAAACTGGAAACACTCCTATGTGTACACGTGTACAACAGTTGTTTCTGACTGGAACAAACAAACAATACTGTTAAGTGGGATTTTAAAAAAACACTTAAAAAAATATCCAGCATGTAGAACGTCCTTGCTACTGATCGATGGTACTCATTTTGCAAATAAAAGCCCGTTTTTATTACATCAAAGTCATTTTCAACAATTGTGTGTCATAATTAAATTTTTCTTCATGCCACATCCAGAACAGCTTCCTCTAAGAAGCTCCAATCCAAAGTTTTGGTCTGATACAGAACAACTTATCTTCACAGTCCTGTAAGAACTTGATCAATCAAATTAGGGCTCTTTTAATTAACTTATCCACCTCTCTCACTAGACCAAACAACACACACATATACATCACACACAAACTTCATGCAACCTCCCACTGAGCCATATTCTGCACCAAACTGTCCACCACGCCGAGCCCAGGCTTCTATTTGAAGAGCAGGACATGAAAGCAACTGCTGGCCCTCCACGTGGGCTTGTATCGGATCTTAATTAAAAAGCCTTGCATATTATTTTCTGTAACAAAGGGAAATTTGGGGGTTCATTTAAATCCAATTAGGCCTGTGCTGATGCCTCGGGAGATGAGCGAGTAATTGCTGTTTGAACACGAAGGTCTTTGTTCTGGGCTCCTGTAGATTGATAAAGGCAATAAGCACACAATGTGGAACGACTGGAGATGGGACGGGGCTGTGAACTTACAATACGAAGACTTGAGCACACCGGGACCTCCTAACTAGACAATTAGTAGCATGGAAATTGTTCCTTGTTTTGTACAGAAAAAAATGTGATTGAGCCCCCTGTGCTGCAGGTGTTACTGAAAAGATCAGTTGAGTTAATTGCCTTAGTCATTACTGCCTTATACCACATGCAGTGAGCCTTAGCATAATCAAAGTGCAGCCCGTGAGTGCGTAATTTCACTAACTGAAACAAATTTTCTCTTTTAATGTGGCCATCATCTGTTTTTACCTAACAAATTCATTCACTATTACTGTCATTTATTAAAGACTCAGGCGTTTCTTTCACTTGGCCAAGGTTGGTGGTGGTGGTAGAAATCAATAACCAACCCCATGCACACACCTACACAGAGCAACCTACAGCTTTCTTGGAAAGAAAAAAAGATGCATGCCGAATTCATGCAGGTAAGAAGCTTCCTTTGTCTTGTACGATCACGTAACATTGACTGGCCATATACTCGGACGCAGGCAATGAAAAGATCCTTCTGCCTTTGCCCAATCTCACAGTCTATGGAGTCTGTCTGACTGCCTTTTTTTTTTTTTTTTTTTAAGTACAAAATTT
>VUQG01044279.1:43468-56655 GCA_015106755.1 Etia nguti
TTGTTTTTTTCCTTTTTTTTTTTTTTTTTTTAAAGGCCAAAATTTGACCCAACATTAAAGAATAGTTTCAAGTTTTACTAAATGTGCATATCCTTTCTTAACGAAATGTAGATAACATGTCTTGTGTCTTTTGGTATAGTGATGTGACCCCACATGAGAGACAGATGCTGTTGTTTGGCACCAGTGAGCTGTAAAAATGGATATTAAAGAACCATGTGTTTAGGCAGAAGGAGGTAAAAAAAAAAAAGTTGTATTTTTTAAAAACTTGATTAAACAAAACATGCCTATTAAACCTTATAGAGTTTAAACTTCATTAAAAAATTAATAAATAAAACAACATTTAAGAAAATTTAATGTCAACCTCACCTACATTTACCTTACAACCAGTCCCGATATGCAAGGGGTGATCAGAATAAAAAAATAAAAACAAACTATAAAGTTCTGGATTTCTGCTGACATACACTTTCTTAAATGTGGCTCAGGTGGTAGACAATCAGGAGGTCAGTGGATCAATCGGTATCTCCTCCACTCAGCATAGAAGAAAACGCTCTATAAATGTGGCGTGTGTGTGTGTGTGTGTGTGTGTGTGTGTGTGTGTGTGTGTGTGTGTGTGTGTGTGTGTGTGAGAGAGAGAGAGAGAGAGAGCGAGCGAGAGACAGACACATACATACACCCTTGTACACAGACACAGATTGACAGATCAGGACATCCATTACAGATTTTTCCCCTCAACTAAAGGAAAAGCGCTTCCAGCAAGCCTCTTAAAATAGAACACTGTATTTTGATGATGCTCACATGCACAATGACATTCCCTGCAATTTTAATCTTTCTAAGAAAAGCACACGTGTCTTTTTTTTGAAAACATAAACCCACGTGTTATAGATGGTTTGATACAACAATGTACACTGTTTGTACAATGTTGAGTAAAAACTTAGATATCCATTATTACAAAGTAGGCATCTCACCCAAGAATAAGCAGAATTTAGGGTTTCTTCAGTCCAGTTTGTAAAAAGAAAGTCCTAACATCTAAATAGCTGTACATGCTTTTTTCTGTGCCAAAAGTCTTGAGCCATCCCTCATTTCTTCATATTTTGCCTCCAAGCAGCCAGATTTTGTTTTTTATTGAGCAATAATTTTCAGACCAATATCTCTTTGTTTGTTAACCCTGATCTATGAATCATTAATCATTCAAACATAAAAAGGCAACTAACTCGAGGGATGAGTCAGTGTTTTTGTCAGCCCACAAGAGACAACATAGCAAAGAAACCATATTCAATTGTATCTTTGGGTACTTTGTTACTAGCAGCCTGTTGCAAAAACACATCATTTCTTTTCATATCTTTTAGCTGTGAATTTGTGATGACCTTTCTTTAGTCAAGTTTGACGGGCATACAATATTATTTTGGCAAAGAGCTATCAGCTGAAAGCTTGAGATAGCTCGGCATGGTGCGGTATAAACTTGGAAAAGTCTGAGGAAACTGAACCAACGGAGGACACATGGAGAAGTGGCAGGCATACTAGGCAAAAATATGTACAGCGGACGAGCAGTATCTGAAAATTCTTTAAGAAATAGGAAAAAAATCTTCTGTTCATGATTACATTACACAAGAACTGTACTGAAAATCAGTGGCAATAGATCCCATGAAAGGATTTCTTAAAATTTGAAATTTTGGGCTCAAGTCGTCATCTGAACGAAGGAAGTCAGTTGTACAATCAGTGTCTACTCCCATGTGCAAAACATGGTGGAGCTTCTGTCATGATTCGGAGCTGCATTTCAGTCAGCGGTGTTGGGAATCTTGTCAAAACTGATGGAATTACGAACACAGAAAACTACTGCCAGATTTTGATCCACCATGCAACCTGGAAGGCATTTGATTGGAAACGGTGTCATTTTTTTAACATGACGATAATCCCAAGCACACTGCCAGTGCAGTAAAAACACACCTAGGTAGAAAAACACACAATAGAGCACTATTAGTCATGGATTGGCCTCCCTAGAGCTCAACCTCAGCATTATTAAGACAGTGTGCAAACTGATTTGAACTGTATTCTCATGTATGCTTGCACATTTCAGTAAATTTCTGCGCCTATTTCCCATTTTCCTGACAAAATATAAAGAAATGAGAGGTTACTTAAGACTGCATTAAATAGATATCCATGAAATTTACAAATGGATGCAAAATCAGCCTGAGCTGTTCTGATTAGTGGTAAGCGGTGATCAAAGGGAGTTAAATTTGACGTTAGCGTGTTAGCATTTAACACTGCCTGACACAGTTGTACGGGGCCATTTAATAGGCCACTCCGTCACCACAGGAATTACAAATGAATTTCAATATTTTGTCTGTGATGACTGTGCCGCTAGCAGGGTCGGTTAGGTTTAAGAGGCTGAAAGTGGATCAGCCAGTTGGAAATAAATTCTTCCAAATACTGGGCAGATATACACAGACAACCACCTCGCACACACTGCCCCACCCCCCATGGATTCATTCATGCAGATGGGTGTTATGTAAGAGAGTTACCCTCCTCTCCTAACAGACATGTCCTTGCATCAACTCAGGCATAAAAAGACGAGGAACGATAACATCAGGGAGAGAAGGGGCCCCACCACGGAGCTCAACCTGTCAAACCTGTGGAATGCACATGTGCACGGTTTATCAGTGAGGACGAGGTCCTTATTAAAATGTCCTTGTCAGGACGCCAGAGACTTGAGTTTTGGTAATATGATAAATGTGATGGAAGTCATGTACTTTTTTTGTTTTTTTTGTGAAGTTAGTGACAACATAAGGACTGGTGGAAAAATGAATATGTTGAGTGCGAAGCACTTTAGAACATGTTGGTCCAAATATGCCCTCTCGTGGCAACTCTGAGAATAACACCCTCTTTGACGTTAGCCTCAAAAATGTTGTCTGCGCCTGATGGCATCATCAAAGTTCTTTTTGAGGCATTAAAAACGTCCCTGCTGAGCCAAGAGCTAAATTACACTGCACCCACTGGATCACTGGAATATGTTGTGCCCTTTAAATCTTAAATATGCAAAATGTTTTTTTTTAATTTTTTTGTTTGTTTGTTTTTAGATATGATTAATATTACTGTCTGTTAATTCAAAAAGGTAAATTTTCATATAGTTCAGAGCTTTTTTTGCTTTCATTTCTATGATTTTGGCTCACAGTTCATTAAGTCCAGTATCTCAGGCTGTTCATTTATACCCTCAACACCTAGCTGGGGCTTCCTTTCCATGAATTACTGCATTATTGCAGCGTGGCATAGACACAGTCAGCCTGCAGCACAGCTGAGCTGATACTGAAGCCCAGGATGCTTTGATAGCAGCCCTCAGCTTGTCTGTATTTCTGGGTCAGGTGTTTTTTCCCACGGAGTTCTTGATAACACAGATATAATCGAGAACTCTGTGGGGTTCAGGTCAGGTGAGATGGCTGGCGAGTCAAACACAGTGATAAAAAAGGAAATCAACATCTCCATGTAGCAGATAAAGCTTCTCATAGGTTCTGTGTTGACTCAAAATGCATCATCCGCCAACAACACCAGCAGATGACATGAAGCATTTCAAATCATCACAGACTGTGGAAATTTCACAGTGGACTTTAAAGACCTTGCATTTTGAGTTTATTATTTTGATTATATATTTTTTATCCATCTTGATTCTTTAGTTCTTAGTTTCTCAGGACATGCATATTTCAGTTTTCCAGGAATTGGCTGATAACCCAATGTGGAAATGTATTTGTGTCATAAAATATCTAAGAATCAAGATTTAATTTCCTCTAAAATGGCCTTTGAAGGTATTCAAAAGTCTTAAATACAGAACTCTTATATGGGTTTTCCTGCTTGCTGTGGGCATGAATGCATGCTACACTGAAACAAAAAGACTGCACAATTGTGACTGAAAGTCTTTCAGTACATAGAACTTTTAATGTTGTAAATACAGCATTGTGATGCTTTGCTTAACCTGCTGGTAAAAGTCTAGCAGTCCCACAGCCCCCTCTACTGGACACAGTAAACGACAACCAGCTATCAATGTTCAAAGTTTCAGGGTTGAGCTATTGTATGTTTGTCTTTTTGTGCCTCGTTGTCTATAGTTACCAAAAATGACAACTACAGACAATGCACGAAAAAATATTTGGATGCAGGTAAAAGTAGATTTGAGATGAAAATATGAATTCAGATGTTTTGAAAGATAATTTCTAGGATGCATCTAGGATGAACGATATAAGAAACAACTCTACTGGCAGCTTCAACCATTAATAAAGCAGACAGGAACTCCATGGAGAGACTAAGTGGAAACAGAAAGGTCTTCAGGTGTAATTATACATAACTCCTGTCTCTGTAATAGTATGAATGTTATATTTCAACATGGTGTGTGCAGCATTTTATAGAAACATGCAAACATACACAGGAATACACCACCAATACTTAAGCTAAAAAATGAGGTTTTACAGTTCAAGTGTAAAAGCCTGAATTCTCTTGCAACTTTCTGGGAATTTCTTTAAGTAGTCTTCAGGAATAGTTCTCCAGGCTTCTTTTGGACCTTCAAAGCTCTTCTTTGGATGTTGGCTGCCTTTTTTTCTATTCTCTGTCAAGATGATCCCTAATGTTGTGGTCCGGCCTCTGGGGAGGCCAATCCATTACTGATGATGTTCATTGTATGTTTTTCAAATTTTTCCTGCATTGGGGGTGAGTTTTGGGATTATTGTCATGGTGAAAAATTAAGCTATTGCCAATCAAATGCTTTCCAGAGAGTACTGCATGGTGGATCAAAATCTGACTGTAATTTTCTGTCCGTCAATTTAGACAAAATCCCCAACAACACTGGCTTGAATGAAGCCCAAAACATGACAGAGCCTCCACCGTGTTTTACAGATGGCTATAGACACTTGCTGTTGTATCTCTCTCCTGACCACCTCCATACATACTGATGATGATTTGAACCAAAAATTTCACATTTGGATTTATCATTTCATGAAACCTGTTGCCACTGATTTTTAGTTCAGTTGACATGACATCCTTTTCTCCCATTTTCTCCTCCCTGCCTTCTTGACAGCCACCAGATCATCTGTAAGGTCCTGTGTCACGTCTAGATTCTTCTTCTTCAGTTCATGACTTTCAGACACTGTTCATCTGCTCTAGAGAGTTTTTGTCTTGTTTTGTTCTTGTTGTTTTTAGGCTTGAAACTTCTTCTTCATCACCTTCCTCAGACTTTTTCAGGACACATTGGACATCATGCTGAGATAGGCAAACATTTCACCTCATAACTCTTTGGGAATCTCCTTGTTGGTGACAAATACTATTGTGCAGTACTGCATTCTGGATTGTGGGTAAAAATAAAACGTGTTATTGTGTAACTGCTGCTATTATGTATTGTGTGTATGAGATTGTAAAAGAAAAGTAATCTAAATGCACCAGTGGGTCTTGGCATGCTGAGATCTCACACCTGAGATATTTTTCTTTAAAAGAAACCACACATTAAAGAAAGACAGCCATGTTTTCTTCATTTATTTATTTATGAATATATGAAAGAGAGCTACAACAATCACCAGTGTCATTGGATAAAGTGCACTTCATAAGAGCAGTGTCATCATCTGTGAGACTCAAGGAAAGTCTACTGACATGACCAGTTACATCACCACTACTCACTAATGCACATGATGATTCACAAGTCACAGGCACACTAATGCACATTGTGACAAATAATGCACACTTAATAATGCACACTATGACTCAGCAGATATACACAGATATACAGCTGTGTGTACAAAGGGCTAAAAGTGATACTTTGACATGCTGCCGTACAATATAAAACTAGATATAGTCTGACAAAAACACTCATATGAACATACAAATGTGCAAAAGGCGTTGACTGAGAAGCAACTGGCAAACAATTTGGCAGTATTAACATTACAATCAGTTTACAATTATAGAGTTGCTCAATGGAAGAATTAAAATGATCTCCCAAAGCTAACATTAAAGGAAGAGTTTGACATTTTGAAAAATAGTTTCATGGTCATGATGAGAGTTAGATGAATGGGTTGACACCACTAGGGCCAATAAGGGAGCACAATGCAACATCCTGTTGATCCCATTTAGCTGTTTTTCAGTTAGAAGCTCAACAGAGGGCATTTGCAAGATGGTCCTCAATGACTGCAAGCGAAAGGAGTTTAATGGCGAAAAGAACTAAAAATGGAACGGTACATCTTATCTCTATCCCTTTTATTTTGAAAAATGTGATGAAATTTGCCAGAAAATGTATCGATACCCTCAAATTTTAGATTTGTGGGGTACAGCTTCATCTTTTAAGCACCCCCCACCCACCCACCCCACGAAACTGCAAATCCAGAGAGTCGAGGACAGATCTCGATGACAGAGCTCAACACTGAAAAATCCCATTTATATACTTAATCTTGATCATGATTCTTTCATAATGTCGTGCAAAAAAAAAAACAACTACTCTACCCACAATCCTAAACTGAATCAGCGATGTTTCTGATTGGCAGAGGTCCCCATTACCATGGAAATGTTTAAACCCATGAACATCAGGTCGCTTTGAGAGCACAAAACCTCAGAAACTGTGAGAACAGTGATTGCAGCAATGAATGAAGCACTGTATCATATCATTAATTAAGCTATACTACACACACACACACACACACACACACACAGGAGAAGCTACAAAATATATTCTTAACTACTCATAACTATTATACAACACTGTGATAATGAAAAGGATCATTTGCTGTGGTGTCTGGTATTTGCAGTGGGATTAAAAATCAAATCTCTTCATGGTCATGATTCATCTTGTAGCTTGTCAGCTTGATTCAAGACCCAAAACTTTATATATAAGGTTCTTCTGAAACATCACTGGTAAAAATGGAACTTAAACCATTAAAAAAGGGGGGTGGTTACTTTTAGTAGGTAGCTAGCATAGCTTAAAAAATAATAACAAAACAAAACAAAACAAAGGAGCCTACCTTTGTGTAACCGTACACGCAAACTGTAAAGCTCAATATTTAACATGCTTTGCCTTGTTTAATTTTCTACAAAAACACTATGTATCAAAATGCCCAACTATAATTCTTCTGATATTTATATTAGCTACTGTGCTATAGTGTAGCATTTTCCTTTATGCTAAGCTAACTGGCAGCTGTAGGTTTGTGTTTTACAGTCAATCTTTTCATCCAACTCTCATAAATAATTACAGTTATTTTTAGCAGGTCCAATAATATTAAAGTACATTAGTTTTCTTTAATAAAAAGGTAACCATTTGGCAATGTAAAATATTTTAAAATTCCTCCATAAAGCACAATAACTGCAGAATGAAGTTTAGACTGAAAAATACTTTTGAGGCAGGCTATCAGATGTGAGGTCAGAATATGTGCACTTACCTAAAGCATATACTATACATCTATATTGTACATAAGTGTCAGAATAATATAAGTTGAAAAATAGTTATTATATATCTATACTAGTGCAATAAAAATCACTGATTCGATTTGAAAAATCACATTGTCCACTTGAAGTCCCCTTCGGGAGCGGCTGGCACTGAGACATTTGGCAGTGTTTTCAGGAGAGAAGCCAAGACTAAGGGCTCGACGCCAGGAGGGCGGAAGAGAAAGGAAGCCTCAATGAGAAAAGGCGGTGACTGTATCACACAGCACTATACTATCTAAAATTTCACCACTTCCAACATATATAAATGTATATTAACATTTACTTCTTAATCTTAAATGTTCTCTGAAACAGTGAGCAACAGGAAAACATTTACGCTACACAGACTGGATCTGAAAAATACAAAGTGAGCTCAAATGAATGTAATATTCACAACAGACGTGAGACCCTGTAAACATGCTGGGAATGCAGTGTACCCGAATTTACACATTACATTCCATGTTTAGCAGGCGGACCCAGTGATTTACTGTATGTGTCATTGTTTTATGCTGACATGTGTTGTTTTGTAACACAGATTTACTAAGCGCTGTTAATCTGAAAGAAGAAGTCTTTCATTTTCGACTCTCCTCGCTTCCACAACATTCCCTCACGTATTTGTGGCTCGTTCAGGCTGTAGAACAAGTGAAAGGACGGATGTGTGATTAAGCATAAGCATGCTTTCCCGCCTGCCTCATTTGTTCCAGAGCTTCCCCTCAGCAGACAGCCTCTGGTTTAGCCGACAGAGTTGCCGAAGGAAGCCATCGTTGGGTCCGATCTCTCTTTTCTGTCGGATCATGGCCAGAGCAGTGTGGACGTCCATGTTTTGCCGCAGCATCAGGTAGGCAATAACTAAGGTAGGCGAGCGGCTGTAGCCCTCCCTGCAATGGATGTACACTTTACCTACAGAGGAAAAGAGATGCAGGTGTTACAGTTTGATCAAAACCCTCAAACCTTTGCAAAGCAAATGTGGACATTAGCATTTATTTTTTTCCGCAGTTATCGCCTGAAAAATCTAATTCAAGTATTCGCCTTAAAGTATGAAACTTGTGAAACTCTCTACTCCTTTTATGGCAAATGTTGTCTTTCTTTTTAGTTCTAGCCGGCTTCTTGACTGGCTAGAACTTCTTGCAGTTGGCGTGATATGACTGTATTTTTACAAATACTTCACATACATCTGTGTTCCTCTCTATTCTGACCTTTTTTGTTTTTGTATGCCAGAGCCTTCTCGATAAAATCCGCCGTCTCTTCAAAGTAAACGCTGATATCGAAGTGGTCTGTGTCGCTGGCCGGTATGCCGTGGTAGATGATGCCTGTGCCAGCGTAGAACTCAGCACTGGTGTTGACGTGCATGAAGGAGTTTCCCTCTGCAGCATTCAGGATGTGGGTGATGCCCAGGCGCTTCAGGCGCATCACATTCGTCGCCACAAATCTGCATCAAGAAAAGAAAAGAAGCAAATATGCAATATGAAGAGTACTTTACAGGTTGTACTAAAATATCAGCGTGACAACACACTAAATACAATTTGACCCCTCTGACTCTGTGCTTGGACTACTGCTAAAGGTTTGTGAAATTTCTGCTTTGTGTGGCTTTGGTCTTGCCACAATCGCAAACATTGCATCTCATTAAATTTTGTGTAACCTCAGTTTGTGTTGTCCAGTTTGTCTATATGATCTCCTTTTAGTCATCTCTTTCCCCTCAACGCCCAACCAGAAACAGTAGACGGCTGTCCTCGTTCTGCTGTTGGCCTCTTCCTGTTAAAAAGGAGTTCTTCCTCCCCACCACTGCTAAATGCTTGATCTTATGGGATCATCTGATTGTTGGGGCTTTCTCTCTGATACTGTAGGTCCTTTCTGCAAAATCTAAAGTGCCTTAAGATTACTGTTCCTGTGACATGATGCTACAGAACTAAAATGGAATTTGAAAGTATAATAAAACAGTAATTATGACTAAAAGAACACACCTGCCTGTAGCCTTGCTTACTAATGTGCTGCCAGTATGTGTCCGCCTTCCTGTCTTTGCACTGTTGGATATGTTTGCTGCACAGACTTTACTGGACTGTGACCCAAGAACTGTGTCCTTGGCTTTCATTTATCTGCATTTGGTTCCTATTCTCTAAAGCTTTAACTACAGCAAGAAGGTAAGAGTAAACAAACTAACAGAAATACCCAAAATACCCACTCATGCTAGCTAAACTGGCAATAGGGTTGCTTTGAAGGGCACCATTGTTGCGTTCATTATAAACATTGGCAATTATCTAATGACTATTTTTTCACATATACTTGATTCATGAACTGAAAAAAAAAAACAGTTTTGAAACTAATACATTTAATCAGTTGAGTCTGGCTGTGAGGAGGAGTGCTGGGTGTGCTTAAGTCCAGCAGAAGCTGGACTATCAAATGAAATAATTTCAAAGTAACGGTGCTATAAATTAAAAACTGAGCTAATGAAACTAAATATGGAAACATGGCTCCAGACAATCTCTGATTTTTTTAACTATATATTATGGAACCCCAATGGTTAAGTGTGACTTAATGGAAATAAGCCAACATTAACATCACCTGTGCATTTCTTGCTTTTACAACACAAAACATCATTGATGTTGTTCATTCATTATTCATTCTGCAACAAGGTAATAAAAGTTTTTCTGAATCAAGTAACTATGGGCTGCTACTGTAAATCTCTAGAACAGTCTACATAAATATCTACATTCATGGAGTCAATTGATGATTTAAGGTCAAACAAGGATTATAACAGTAGTTATAACAGATCCACCCCTTGCTTTTAACACCTTCACAAAGACACGTCCCTAACCAGTGGTTGACATCACGCTGACTGTATCCATCTTTTATATACAGTCTATGCTCACTAGCAATTACAGGTTAATGAACCTGAACTGTTGCTGATGGTGTTTCTAAAGTTTTAACAGATTCTTCTGGAGAACACAAGACTGCAAGTTAAAGGAGGGAGTGTAGTGTCACCATTTTCTGTCTCCTCTTTCCTTTTCCCATCATATAAATGCACTGCTGTGCCTCAGAGAGATGTGCTTCTTTTCACTCTGAACTTCTGGTAAGGCTGCCTCACTTAGCACCTCCTGCCTCGGAGATCTAAAGAGCTAAAAATAGGGCAGACTGCAGACTGGTGCTCAAACTGCACGCCAACTCAGTGGAATCAGGACAGATACATGAAAGCATAAACGCAGCAGCTGAGAAAGAAGGATGCGTGGGTGCATGTTATGTGCAGATATGCTTCCCTTATCTATCCAAGCCTATATTTGTGAGGACATTTAGACAGTGCTTCTTGTCTGTCCTTCATATATACAAGAGAGTTCTCTCCTGAAATGTACCGCCATTAGTCACTGGTCTTAAAAAAAGCAAAGTGCTGCTGTAAAGCTTTTAGATTCAGAAAATACATTTTCTATAACATTCAAAGGCAGTTCTTAATTTTTGACTATAGCTGGAAGAAGTTGGCTTTTACAACAGAATTTATTTGTTTCTCAAATGAAAAACTAAAGTTCTAAAAGCACATAAGCGTCAGAGTCACCCGAGACAGCAATTAATAAAAGATCATTAAAAACTTTTAAAAACACAGTTTCAGCACTTCGTAGAGCTTTGAAACCAGACTGAAATATTTCAGCGATGTCATTCATTCCCAGAAGAGCCTGGAACTGAACGAACACAATTTTCTCCTGGACTTTGGACAGGAAAGGGAGTTTAAAGATTGGGCTAAAATTTGAAAGAACTGTTGCATCAAGATTTGTTTTTTACCGTGTCCGATAGTGTCAAAGATTTCGTTAAAAAGTCAAGTAGGGATAATGTTGAGGTGACACACACACAGGGCTTCAGATATTCTAAACACTGAGGAAATTCTTTTTTTCCCCCTTCAGCTCCCAAATAACTTGCTGCTACTTTAATTGCCCAGAATGAATAGTTAATGCACGTAGCAGTAAATGATGGATGAAATGAGGTGGACATGATTTTTGGCAGTTTAAGTCCTTTGTACATCAAAACCGACATTCTTCTTTACAGAAGAAGCAGCCACAGCACATCAGTTGGGTTGAGGTCTGGATGTTAACTGTACCATTGTAACAACTTGATTTTTTTCTTTTTCGGGCATTGTGTTGTAGATTTGCTGGTGTGCTTGGCATCACTGAACAAGTTGGACCCCTTTGCCTCAACAAATGCCTACATTTAAATTCAACAAGGTTCTGGAAACATTCCTTTTTTCGTCCATATTGACATGACAGCATCACACAGTTGCTGCAGTTTTGTTGGCTGCACATCCATCATGTGAAGCTCCCTTCCACCACAGCCCAAACGTGGACTTCAAAATTGAACTCTGGTGACTGTGGAGACCATTTGAGAAAAAAGAATTCACTGTGATGTTCAAGAAACCACTTTTTGATTTGAGCTTTGAGACATGGACTTCTATCCTGGTAAAACCAACCATCAGATGATGAGTACCATGGTCATCCATTCTCTTTGCCAGTTCAGGGTTGCAGGGGGGTTGGACCCTATCCCAGCTGTCTTGGGGTGAGAGGCAGGGTACGTCATGGACAGGTCACCAGTCTGTCGCAGGCAGACCATTCGCAGACACATTCACAGCTATGGGAAATTTAGAATCACCAAATAATCACTAACATGGTGATTACACAATTTGGTTCTCTGCTAAAATAAAATAAGATCTTAGTTAAACAATGAGACCTTCTGAAAGCATCAGTTTGACTGTATTTGGTTTTAAACCAATTATATAAAATTTCAAATGGTCTTAAAGGAGGGATCTCCTGTTTTCTCCAAGAACAGGACTTTTTCAGTCCCTACATATGAATAATGAGTTTTAACCACTTATATCGTTATGCTAAATATAATCCTCTCCACACAAAAACACACAAAACAATATTTTCTCAGTTGGCAGCTGTACATGGTGTCCTGTGGCAGGTTTATTACCACAGAGTTTAAAATAAAGCGGGTCCAGTATCTGTGCATTTTTATTCAAAAGCCTAAAAGCAAAGTTGTGAACCAATTTTCCTTAAAGATATTGCTGCCAGTTTGCTAATGGCTCAGTCACATTAGAGTGAACATAGAATTGCAGTTTTTTGTGATTAGGAAACATCGATGGTTGCTCAAAAATTGCACTGATTTTGCAAGTAGTTGCAATCAGCATGAGTGCGTGCACTGATAAGAGTAATTCATCTGGGACACCTCTCTTTGCAGTGGGGGACTCAACTCAAATGGCTGTATTCTACTTATGCTCCGATATAAAAACAAGGTTGTTGAGCGCCCTCTGCAGTTGTCCACAAATAGTGACATTGTTACACTGCAGTAACTATGACACTAGTTGTGGAAGAAGTCTAAGGAGCTTGGAAAGAAAAGCGTCTGGACTTCTTTAAGAGTCTTGAAGACGTTTCACCTCTCATCCGAGAAGCTTCTTCAGTTCTAGGGTCAAATGGTGGAGAGTCCCAGATTTGAGCTCTGTGGGAGTGTCCCCCCAAGAGGGACAATGGACCCCCTAATGATCCTCTACCTAATCACACGAGCCAAGGTGTGAAAACGGGTGTAGGTCACAATCAGCCAAGGTTTCGGGTGAGCTCATTGTGAAACCTAGCCCCACCCTGTCATGTGATTTCCTGAGGTCAGATGGCCCAGGATGTGAGTGGATGTTAAGGCGTCTGGGAAGGGATCTCAAACAGGATTATAGATGGCAGACAGTTGGTGTCGTAAACCACCGCCTCTGTTCAAAGATGGTCGTTCACAGT
>VUQG01044280.1:0-10624 GCA_015106755.1 Etia nguti
TCTCTATCCACCTGCACTTTCAAACGTACACACGAAGGACCACAGGAATATCTGGACCACAGCCAATCAGAGAGGTCCCGCCCCTGACTATCTCTGATTGGTTTAGACTACAATAGGGTCATAATGTGTGTCTGTTGTTGATTATACGGAGACTTTCAGAGTTGCGGAGACTTTTTTTTTGGTTGCACCGGTGCGACCTAGGATTTTTTTTAGTCGCACCATTGAAAAATTTGGTCGCATTTGCGACCAAATTGGTCGCACTCTAGAGCCTTGATCTGTATGTATTTTCTCACAGGCAGCAGTTGCGTCGGCCCTCGGAGGGATGTAAACACACACACACACACACACACACACACACAGATCACATCACTGAACTCTCGAGGTAGATAATATGGCCGCAAGCTAACGGCTAGCAGCTCCAGTTCCGGACGGCATACAGACACTTTAACAGAGACGTGCCCTGGGTTACAATAACCTGTTAATGTAGACAATGAGTCCCCCATCTCTGCTTTTTCCACTGACCTGTGTGTCCCTATTGGCTCTCACAGACGCGAATCCGCATAGGTCTACGTTAGTCTCCGGCGTTAACTCGATGAGCCACGTCTCCTTGAAAATAAACAAGCTGCACTCCCGGTAGATTCGGTGGTTTTTCAGAGCAGACAGTTCGTCGATCTTATTCTGCAGCGAGTTCCCGTTGCCCAGTATCACTGTCAATATTGACAGTTTGAACCGCCTCCGGTGATCCACTTTCCTCGCTTTCAGTCTCGCTCCAGCCTTGCAGCCTCTATAGCTCCTCTATAGGGCTTTGGAGTTGACGTCACGGCGCAATGTATTGTGGGACCGCAGCGCCATATTTGCAGGTCACGAATCAAAACAAGCACACTGTGTTGGAAGGACGATTGCCAGAACCATGCTTAAAAGCAGCTCAAAAGAAAAAGGACGGTATAGAGACAGATTGCGTCCAGATGCAAAGAGACAGTACTTGGAAAAAATAGAGTGCATTGGTAATGTGGACCCGTATGAAATACAGCAGTGGAGTACAAATCCCGATGACCTACCGCTATTGTCCTACCCTGATATCTTCTCGTACCTTGTACATGGAGTCAGCGTATACACAGCGAACCAGTTTCGGAATTATAAATCTCTGGAGGCGCACATCCAATTCACCAATGGTTGGGTTCAAGATCTGGCTATTTTTAAGCCTCCACGTTGTGATTACGTCGTCATTCAGACAAAGGTAAGTCAGCCTGAGTACTGCGAGTACAATGCGATTGATTTCCCCCCTCCCCCTGTCCATTCAGATTACACATTTATTAATGAACTGCACAATCTCAATATCATATTGTGTGTCAGTAATTGTCACTTAAAGTCAACCTTTATGCTGCCTCCATCTTTAAAGTGATTACATCTTTGCATTATAGACTTTAGGTTCATTTTAGCAGGTAGGTTTCTGAAAAACAACAGGCATATTTAGAATCTATAAATAGAACGTAGTTCTGCACAATCACACATTAGGATGTTTGTTCTATTTCGCTATGACCTCAGAGCGCATTGAAAATAAAACTAATAGGCTATAAAGAGCAATATGAACTTATTTTGAACTTACCGGAATGAAAATGTTTGGAGCACACCAACAGATATCTCTCACAGCTGCTATCCAGGCTTGACGCCTTCGTTTGATAACATCCGATACATGAGATCCCACATGTTGCTTCCAGGAGGGGAAAGAAGGAAAAGATAGCCCATTTTCAAGCTTATTCCCTTGCCGGTCATGCGATCTCTAACATTACAACCGACCACACAGCAAGTACGACCCATAGCTGATGTTATCCGTGTGCTTTCGCTCCTCTCGCTTTGTTTGGCCTGCAAATATGGCACCTCAACCAAAAATCCTGGCCATGCCCCCTCCCACGACGTCATGCTCCAAAGCCCTGTTGAAGCACGGTGCGTACTACTCTGCGAGGCTCCTAACTACGGTAGCCGTAATGCTCCAATAATGTCATGCAGCTGACTGCAGATATGCAGTGTTGAACTCAGAAGCTGTGCAGGTCTGAGAGCAGCAGTTTTCATAAAAACCAAACTTATGCTCCTGTAAAAATGATGACTAATCCCTTTGACTTTTTGTCCGCAACTTTCTCAGTAAAACAGCTGCAACCTTCACTGACAGTACATCATATGGTACTTTAGCCTCATCTAACCCTACCATACATTTATACCAATATTAAAACAAGAGTGTATTCAAAATAAAGAGTGAACATGAGATCTGATTCTGAAAGCAGCTCCTGTAATCACAAAGAGAAAAGAATCATCACAAACTCATCAATGTGAATTTATCCCTAAAAGCTGAAATAAAGTGAGATCCTTCCCTGTCCCGACAGGTTCTGAAGTTTTCTTCTAGTTTTTTTCAGTCTACAGTTCTGCTGACAGCTGACATGTGAACTATTTATTTAAAAATACAAAGCTTTATAAACTAACAGATCAGCCAGTATAATATTGGTGCTTTTTAACCAAGCTCAGTGCAGGCAAACGGGCCATCTGCTCTTGTCCAGGGACAGTCCATCTGCCTGGAGAGCAGGTTAGCTGACCAAAAACAGAGGTTAGCTAGTAATACTGGGACGTAATATTTTCACCAACTACCAACTACTACTAATGCTCAGCTGGTCCCTGCACCCATACCAGTTCCTCAGGTGGGGACAGCTAGTGTCCAGCTGTCATCTGCTCCTGTGCTGGCTACCAGGGTGAGGCCAGCTGAGACCCAGTCCACCTCTGCACTTTTACCAGTTCCTTGGGTGAGGGTGGCTGGCGTTCGGCGAGTTCCTGCACTTGTGCCAGATCCCAGGGCGAGGGCCGCTGAGACCCAGTGCACTCTCGCACCCATATGTGTTCCATGGGTGGGGGCAGCTTGTGTCCAGCTAGCTCCCAATCCTGTCCGGGTTCCTAGGGCAAGTCAAGCCAGGACCCAGTGTTTGGCTGGTGTTTGGCCACTTCAGTTCAGAGGAGTAGAATGGCCATGCCTAAACATCGGATCCAGTTACCAGAAGAGCCTGCTGTGCACCCTACACAAACCCAACCGGAATTTCCAGAGCCTTCTGTGTCTCCTGGGGGCTCAGCCGAGCCTGTCCAGCCTCCTGCAGTTCCACGCGCCAAGCACTGGGCTGTCAGCCCTGTGCAGCTTGAGCCTGATCAACTGGAGCCTGCTGCGAGCACTGCGCAGCCCCAGCCTGCGCAACCAGACCCTGCTGCAATCCATGAGCAGTCTCAGCCAGAGGTCATCACACTGTCTGGCCCAGCCAGGTCTCCACCAGAGGTTGTCGTGCGATCTGGCCCACTCTCATCTCCACCAGAGGTTGTCACGCCGTCTGGACCAGCCACGTCTCCACCAGATGTCATCGTGTCTTCTAGTCCTGTGCCGCCAGAGGTCTCAGCACCATCTGGTCCTGCACCGCCAGAGGTCTTGGCATCGTCTGGTCCTGCTCTGCTCTGCCCACGCCTGCCAAGAAACGTCCGGCACTGACTCCACCTGCCAAGCCATGCCGCCACCTGCCAAGCTTGCCCAGCGGGGCCTGCACCGCTTACCACACCTCCTGCGCCTGGTCCTGCACCGTCTCCTGTGCCTTGTCCTGGAAAAAATGCCAAGAATGCCACGCCAGACCCTGCACCTGCCAAGTCTGCACCTGCCATGCCAGATCCAGCTCCTGCCAAGCCACACCATAAATAGCCAACTGCCAAGCCACACGAGGATCTTCATCTTCACCGCCGGTTCCTGACCGGCCATCATTACAGTTCCATCACCACCGCCGGCCCTGTGGCTGGTCTCCAGAACTGCTCCGTCGCAGCCACTGGTCCCATGGCCAGCGTCCAGAACTTCTTTTTCCTTTGTTTTTGGACTCACCTGCTCTGTTTTTGGTTTAGACTTGGTTTCCCTGTGTCTCTTTCACTCCCCGTTGCCTGTATTTAATCAGTCTGCATCTCAGTGTGTGTTTGTCGTACGTCGCATGTTCACATTTGCTTCCTCTCTTGTTAGTTAGAATACATTTAGCTGCGTTCCCACCTGTGGTTTGTTCCTTCATTTGGCCTTGTGTGTATTTATGTCTGCATTTCCCCTCTGTTCCTTGTTGCAATCTCCTTCATTCCCTGGCTGTGTGCTCTGCCTGCTTGTTTAATTATAATTCATTCCAGTTTGGTTTTTGTATCGCTTAAGTCCAGCAAAAAAGCTGCCTTTTGAGTTTATTTTTTTCTGAGAGTCTGTGTTTTGGGTCCTCCATCCTGCCTGTTTCACACCCTTTTATATGACATAACCCCTTTCCAGGAGAAGACCCAAACTGTCACACTCAAATGAAAGTTGTTTCAAAGAAGCTGCTGAAACACCAGTCCTTGCGTCCACAGTGAATCAAGTTAACATCACCTTGGACTGAGAGGGTGCTGATAATGAAAGAAGCATCTGCTCCAACACTGACACCTTTCAGGTTGACTGAAATTTGTAGCTGTCCACAAGGGCAAGCCAAATGCCTTCTGGAGAAAAGTTTGATTAGACAAAAATTAAGTTCTTTGGTCACAATGACAAGAAGTATGCTTGGATGAGTAAAGGTGAAGCTTTCAAACCTACGAACACTGTAAGTAGTCTGAAGTAGTGGTGATCGCGTCACCTGTTTTGCTTCCACTGGTACTGGTACATTGCAAAAACCAGATGGAATAATGGAGAAAGAGGGCTACTGCATGTCCAAATTCTTCAATTTTACCTCAACTTAACAGTTAGATAGCTGAGACTTGGACACAATTGGGTGTTCCCAACGGGACAATGATCCCAAACAAACATTAAAACTGAATGGATAAAGTAGGCTTACAATAATTTAAAATTTATGTGCCCAATTATTGTTTCTGTTTAGTCATTCCACCCTGGAAAAAGAGCAGTTCAAAATTACCATGACATTTATGGCCACGATGAGTTCATGTAACATTTTGATCACAACGTTATATACTGCCTATACTGGAAATGGAGACCAGACAAGCTGCAGTAGTCCAGTTCTCTCTCAGACCGGGTCACTACAGACTTATTTTTATATGTTTGTTTTTTACTCACTAAGAAGAAGTACATACTCCAATACATACACCAATGCAACAGACAGAACTCCTCTTGAACTGCAGCCACCTCAGTGGAGTGGAGTAGAGTTTGACTATTTTTGGTTTGTTTGTAATTCTGTTTGTGAAAATATATTAAAATTAACTCTTGAAAAAAATTAATTGATTAAATTAGATTTACAGTGAAAATAACTATGTGAAAATGTTAAGATGTATGTTATCTTTAATATTGTTGAAGGGAAAAGGAACAAGGAGCATGGCTAGCACATTGGTTCACCTACATTTACATGTTCTCTTTAACTGTATTTAACAGGATCCCAATAGAAACAGGATTGGACAGTGGCTAAATAAAACATCAAATAATAAAATATTGCAGCTTTCATACTTCTTGAACTCTGAGGCCCGTAAAGGAATGTACAAAATAATTGTGTCTGTGGGTGAAGAAAAATTTGATCACAGATTCAAGGTGGAAAAGTATGGTAATTCAGGTCTTTAAAAAAATCTTTTTACATTCTGTTTCTAGGATGTTTAATGTAGAGCAGATGCCAACTTTGATATTCTGTCCCCAGTTTTACCCAAATTTGATGTAACAGTAAATGTATCTCAAGAAGTGAGTACTGGCCAGGAAGAAGTTGATATTAAATTATGTGCAAAATAAGTAGGAGTCCTTTCTATAAAATGCTAATTTAGATCCTCACAAACCTTGGTTTAAAACAAAAACAATTTTAATAGGTATTCATTTGGACAGCCTGTTTCAGGAAGTGTTACAGTTAAGCTGTGCCAACCTCTTTATCGGAATGCTGTATCTGATAAGAAACGCAGGATAGAGGCTTCCTGTCACACAGAAACCAAACGGGTACAGTTGTCAAGTCTCATATTTCTCCTGAAACAATAAGTATATAGAAGCAGACCACATGTCCATGCAGAAGGTATCTGTATGTCAGCAATCATGCAGTACTTTATCTTCATCTTTTCTTATCTATCTCAAAATTTAAACTCAAAATATAACTATATGTGAAATTTCAAGTTTAACTTGAATTTCAAGTAAATAATTTTTAGCATCCTATTTTTAGGCATTCATTTTTTAAAATTCTGTATTATAAAATACCAGGTTACAGATTCAGTTGTTTTAACTGGTTTGTCCTCATTATTTGTGAATCCTGAATTATAGGTATCCCTTTGACTCCATTTTGTTTAGTCTCCTATTAGGAATATGTTTTCTCATGTCAGCTCTTAATGAGCTAACGGATTAAATAATGAGTTTAAGTCATTTATTCAATTAGTAACATTTGTAGAGTCACAAATGGCTGAAGTGATTGTAAAGTCCACAGTGTTGCAACCCGCTTAAAGTTTGATGTAAGCTTTTATGTTATTATTTATATTTTATTGTGTTGGATTTTCTAGGCAGACAAGACAGGTTGTGCAGCTGTTACCTTCAAGATGTCAACCTTTACCAAAATGGACAAAAAGTTATATAAGGATGTGCTGAATTTCAGTTCCAAAATGGAAGAGGAGGGAACAGGAAAGTCTTGCAATTGCTATTTTTCATTTAATTTTAATAGTTAAATTTTTTAAATGATAGGTTATTGTGTATTTGCAAAAAATATGGCATGTGCATTGTTCTAACACTGAGGTTTCATATTTAGGCATTTTATATGAACAAGGAACGAAAATAAGAACTTCTTATGTCCTTGGAAAAGTGTCTTTTATTGATTTGCCCAAGATTTGGGAACCAGGATCAAATGTGGAAGGAAAAGTAAGTTCAAAATTGTGTTATATCATATCGAATGTAGAGTAAATAATGTGGGTTTTAGTAATGAAACATTGTGGTTTGAACAGGTTAAAGCAGTTTACTACAATGATACGCCCATTTCCAAAGCACCTGTGTATCTGTTTGTGGGAGAGCGTTGGTCGGAACGCTTGCTAAAAAATCTAACAACTGACAGCAATGGTGTTGCTGAGTTTTCATTCAGCACAGATAACTTTCATGAAGATATTAAACTCCATGTAAGTAGATAATTGCACTGAAACAGTAGTTTTTAAGTCAGCATTGGTAAGTTACATGACAATGTTTTCATTGAATTAATATGATTTCTGATGTCGCTCGTCCAAGTTGCTACAATAGTAATTAGTGACTATAGTGAAACTGTTAACATTATTTTACATTAGCTTGCATCTAAAAACCTTCCTTCCAGTGATCTTCCAGTGTTTTCTTCTTTATCAAATTATTTATGTTTCTTTTCTACAATTCAGGCAACCCTGACACCAACCCTATACTATCCAAGATATAGAACTGCTTTTTATGATTTAGGATTTCACACTGTGTATACATCCCAACCTCCTTCTCAAGATGCAAAAACATTCAGCTCGCTGGAGGTGAAGATGAAGGATAAACCTCTTCCCTGCGATGCAGAAGAGGATATATCTATTCAGTACACTATAGTGAGGGAAGCGGCAGTTTACATGGATGTGGTATATCTGGTGAGTGACTTCTTGTCACAAGTTCCCATGTACCCTCAGAAACACTGACTAAATATCATGAAACGGATGTGTGGAGCAGGCAGGATAGGACCTAAATGCAGACTCATAGGCGGGACTTTTGACTCAAAAAGCTTTTATTGCTGGACGGAAAAATAATACAAAACTAAACTGGGGAATTACCGGAAACTAAACAAACGGAGAGGCAAATGGAGAAAGACAGCCATGACTGAGATCGCAATGCAGGACAGGGGGAGACGCAGACCTAAATACACACAATAGGGTAACGAGGAAAGTGAAAACACATGGGGAACACAGCTGACACAAATGAACATGACGCCACAGGGGATGCAAAACTAAACACACCAAACATGGAAACGTGAGACTGTCAAAATGAAACAGGAAACAAAGGAACGCAAGACTGATATACGAGCTTGACACAGGAGTGGGGGAAAGGCAGACGAGAGAGGGAGCGAGGGAACAAGAGAGGGCGAGAGAGCACAAGAGAGAGAGGGGATGAGAGAGTCATGACAGGCTGGGGAACACGGATAAACAAGATGGAACGAAACACAATTAGGGCAAACAAAACACACTTAAAAGCAACTAAACTTAAGACTACTAATGTACCTAAAACATAAACCACAATACAAAATAACAAAAACACTGGGTCAAAATGACCCAGAACCATGACAGCTAAATATCCCTTGTCAAGTTGCACCTTGACCACATTCCTTTGGTAGTCATCAACAAACTTCTGGTATAATTCTGGCTCGACATTTAGACAGATTATCTTGTGTACCCAAGTCTTCTTTTTAAAGTCATTAAAGATGTGTGCCACACAGTCATTCCAGCCTGGAAAAAGAACAGTTCAAAGAAGTCATTAAACATCACCAAGTCATTTAATTACCAAAACATTTATATCCATGATGATATACGTATCGTATACTTTTTAAAATTTCTCATGGGGATTTTTGGAGATTTTCCAATCAACTTAATGTTTGGTCAATCTCAACTTTAGCCAAGGGTGATGCTAAATATTGTGAAACATTTGAGATTTTGTTGAAGGACGTATAATGGTGAATTTCAATCATATGTCATATTTTTCTAAGTTGTAATTAAGTTGTAAATAATTTCCATATGCATTGTCGAATTTGACCCAAACATCTAATAATGGTCCATCCCTGAGCTCATGTATGGAAATGTCTGCATAGGTTTCTTAGTCACCCATGTCATGGTAATCTTAAGAGCTAGAAAAAAAGAAGGCAATTTCACTGAATTTCAGTGTTTCACCATAAAGCACAGAATTGTTGTAACCCAAACACAACTTGTCACAATTTGCCCCAAACTTCACATATTTAATATGTTGCCCTTCTAGAAAGTGGTGAGGACAGATGCGTTGAGATGAGCCCTTTTTAACCTCGGTAGGAAGCGCAGGAGCTGATGAACTTTTTTTTCAATGGAGCAGGCGTGTAGGGTCCAAGTCAGTTTGTTTGCCACATGCACCCCCAGGTATCTTATGTGCTTCACAGTCTCTACAGCAGTGTTCTTGATGTAGATTGGGATGTGCATGGTGTTGGAGTGATTTTGATAAAAGTTGTCATTGTTGTGTTTAAAACTGTAAACCTTGTCCTGAACTGCATGTTCAGATATTTTTCTGTTCCTCCCCCACATCTAGGATGGTGGGGGATGCTATTAGCTATAGTGTTTAACTGCAGGCACATTCCATGTAAAGGTTCTGGTTTCCTTATTTGGTAAGGAATGTTTACTTCCTGCCATTTTAAGGGGCTCGCCTATGCTTTTATATGGTGAACCATTAAAGTTAAGCCATATACGGGTGAGGGGAGATGACCTTTTGATAATTAGGGATGTGGTTAAACGGTTGTAAGCATATATTGTGTAGCAGGAAGTCACGTATACAAAGACGCATACACACACACACACACACACACACACACACACATACATGCACTCACATGCTCGCACATATATACACACACACAGTGCCTTAGCTTTTACGACACACCATATGGGTTTTACAATGGGGGTCGTGTAACTGTACTGAATAAAAGGCTGCGAGAGGCTGGATTTTTGAAGTTGGCTGGGATCAGGTGAGGAGCTTTCAGCTCCAAGTGCTGACCAGGCTTCCCTTGCAAGTCAAAATGGATGATAAGTCTCTGAACCAGCGAGGCCTGCGAATGCAGACCTAACACTGGCCCTAGAGGAATGGAGACATCGGTTGGAGAGAAGCAACCACCCGGTGTTGGTCCGGACCGACCACAAGAATCTGGCGTACCTTCGTGGAATACGAAGGGCCCCAGTTCATGTCCCAGGTGTGGAGAGAATTCTGCTCCAAACTCGGGGCCCAAGTGAGTTTGTCCTCGGGTTTCCGGGAACCAACCAGGAACTGGAAGCTGTCCTTCGGTGTGTTGCCTCCTCCAACCAAACCACATGGCGTGATCAGTTGGCATGGGTGGAGTATGCCCATAACTCTAGCACGTTGACAGCCACCAGAGTTTCACCTTTTGAGGTGTCCTTAGGGTCCAACTTCCCCTTCTTTCCATCATGGAGGGTGAGTTGGCGGTGCACTCCGTTCAACATCACATGCGAGAGCCGCGTTCCTCAGGACCGTGGAGCAGAATAAGTGGCTGGCCGATCGCCACTGTGTGCCGGCCCTGGCCTACCAGCTCAGCCAGAAGGTTTGGCTTTCCTCTAGATACATTTCATTGAGGACTGAGTCCAAGAAATTGGCTCCTCAGTTTATCTGTCCTTCATCAATCCAGTGACTATTCAGCTAACTCTACCTCGCAATATGAAAATTCACAATGTGTTTCCGGTCTCTCAGGTGAAACTGATCCAGACCAGGCCGTTGTGCCTGCCTGGCAGCCCCCCACTACCCGCCTGGGTCATCGTCGGCGCGGCAGCATACACCATAACGCAGATTATGAATGCCAGGGGATTCAATTCAATTCAATTCAATTTTATTTATATAGCGCCAAATCACAACAACAGTCGCCTCAAGGCGCTTTATATTGTATAGTAGATCGTACAATAATAGATACAGAGAAAA
>VUQG01044281.1:0-12180 GCA_015106755.1 Etia nguti
TAAAGAAGAACAGAACTGAGTCTTCTCTCATTCAGTGCAAGTTTTCCCTCCCCTAAGCTTCTCATTTGTGTTGTTGGGGGGGGGGTTTCCCCCCAGAAAAAAGCTTGAAAGATTTCTGGTGCAATCCACAGAACTGACAGTGCACGGCTAAAAGTTTCCCAGTGTCCCCGAGCGAGAGTACCTAATCCTCACATATTTTGCATCAGCAGAGTCTGAAGTCACAGACAGACAGCTAAAATCAGCTGAATCCAATCAGAGAAATGTGTTGGTTTTGCGTGGGAGGGGAGGGTGCCCAAGTGTTCACAGACCCTGCCTGCTTTAGTCCGTTCCTTTGCGTCACACAGGTGGGACGTTAGAAGCCCATGCTACGGGGAAGGTGTGAAGATAAGAAGACTGGAGAGGAACAGAAGGTAATTGTGGCAAACAAGGAGGCGCACATGTGTCTAGGGGATAGAGGCAGAGAGCTGCTGTCTTCACAGATCAATGGCAATTGTGTATTTTGTCACATCAGATTTGATGCAAGACCTGTCTGCGATTGGTCGTGTCCCTTGCTACTCACGGGCGCAGTTTCACAAGCCACTGATTTTGTGCTCATGAACGCCTCTCTTTCTTTCTCAGGGTGCTATAAATGGGGGGGGGGGGAAATGAAGCCTCCGGCTGTCAGTGTAATGAGATTAAACCAAAGCAGCCTCAGCTCCCAGTGTTTTATTGAGCTTTATTTCAGTTTCCATTCTGTTTTTCAGTATGTATAAGGAAGATATTGAGTGTGGCTGCTTTTGCATGCTAGTCCAAGAGCATCTGGTTGTGCATCAGTGTGGAGTGTGCGTTTGTCTGTGTGTATTGTAAGACAGAAACAGAGAGATAATGTGAAAGACTTGTGTGAGTATGTGTGTAATGTCCTCATTTCACACCCTGCAGGGCATGGTGCATCTCCTACAGATGTGTTCAAGACCACCATCACGAAACTTTGATTTGCTTTCCAACGTTTCCAGACTTTTCCAGCAGTTTCCACACAGAGCATGGCAAGGCCTGTCTGGTGCTGCCAGTGGAAAAGTAATACTTAACCATGGCGCACGGGGCCTGTGCATTGCTTTAGTTGAATCCTGGTTTGTGAAAGGCAGACAGAAAGCCACACTGGCACAATGATTGTGGCTGCAAGTCTGTGTGTGAGCATGTGCTCGTGTGAATGCTTTTGTGAGATGGAAAGTGTCTGGGGACTTGCAGAGTGGGAGACATCCATTCTGTTTGGACATACTGCAGAGTCTCACAGCCCATATTCCCCAACTCTGACGTTTTGGAACGGTCTGCTAGTCTGTGACTGCTTTTTCTATCACGCCACTCAGGCCTCATTACCCAGTCGCAGCTTCTTCCTCCATCATTTTGCCATCAGTCAGGGGGCACTTTGCTCCCCAGGTTCACTCATTTCTCTGCTGATAAATATATGTTACTCATCTCCTGCTTTTGTTCCCATTAGAAGAGAACATAACACTATTAACATCTTCAGCACCTTTAAGACTCATCATAAGGGCCCATTCATCAGTGGTCGGTGAAAGAAAAAGACAAATGGAGAAGGTGATAGGGGAAAAAAATACAACAGGAGCAATGCTCCTTTGCATTTTTGAATACAGAAAAACAGAAATACAGAAGTAAATACAGAAATGTTCACAACTGAAATACATTACCATCTACAAATGTCTATCTACGTGGGAAAATGCAGAATGTGAAGGTATTTCACAAGATTATTTGGTTGGTTTGTGGTTTCCATCTGTAGTTCGAGTGGTATTGACAAATCACTTTTGAGCAGGCTTCATTGGGTAAAATAGTGGAGAGCAAAAGAGGAACGCACCAATATAGTCATGAAACTGCTGAGTCTCAACTGACGACGATTTTGTAAAATTAATCTGTATTTATATAGAGACTGCAAACAGTCAGTTATTCTGATATCAACTGGCTGCACCGTAAACCCCAGAACATTGGCAGCTGCCCCCAGAGGCTAAATAACAAGACTAATGGCCCATTTCCAGTGGCTGCACCATTTGTCATGTAAAATCGTGGGAAAATGAGAAGTTGCTGCAGCCAGTGGTTCTGGCATCAGACTAAAAACAAACAAACAAATAACTAGACTAGTTAAATTTAATCAGCAAAATCAGTGACTCTGTTTAAAAATTGTATGAGATTAATATCAGCTAGTCCACCTACCAGCTGCCAGTGCTACTTAATCAGTCCCATAAAGGGTCTAAGGAATTTGTATTAGAAGAAAAGAAGCAAAACTACCAGTAAATATATACTTACTGGCCACTGGCCACATTAGATAGATCCGTTTAACTGCTCATCAAGTGGGATTCAGCTGTCCCTAGGGTTTACAGAAAATGGTCAGGAAAAGAGATATATCCTGTTCTCTTGGAGGACATGCCTTGCTGATGCCAGAGGCCAGAGGAGCTTTGAGCTGATAGGAAGGCAGCAATAACTTTTTACAACACAAGTATGCAGAAGAGCATCTCTGAATGCACAATACACTGAACCTTGGAGCAGAACCTTGGAGCAGATAACAGCAGCAGAAGACCACATAGGGTCCTGCTCCTCTCCGCTACAACTCTCACTCGCACGCCAAAACTGGACAATAGAAGACTGGAAGAGTCAGAATTTGGTGTAAACAACATGAAAGCATGGATCCACCCCGCCTTGTATCAAAGGTTCAGACTGTTGGTGGTGGTGTTATGATGTGGGGCATATTTTCTTGGCACACTTTGGGCCCCTTAGTACCAACTAAGTTTAAATACCACAGCCTACCTGAGTATTGTTGCTGGCCATGTCCATCCCTTTATGAGCACAGTGTAACCATCCTCTAAGCTTGAAGCAGGAAAATGTGCTAAAGATGTCTTGAACATAACAATGAGTTTGCTGTACTCAAATGGTCACCAGATATTAATCCAATAGAGCAACTTTGAGATGCAGTGGAACAGGAGATTTGAATTGTAAATATGCAACGACTATGTGATGCTCTCATGTTAATAAGGATGCCAATCTCTGAGGAATGTTTCCAGCCCCTTTTTTAATCTATTCCATGAAGAATTAAGGTAGGTTTGAAGGCAAACAGAGGGTCAAAGCCGGCAAAGTGGCTGGGGAGTGTGCAGAATTACTGTAGACGGATTCGATTGCCCAGCAAAAGTGACAGCAACTCTGACGCTTCAGGATTACGACAAGACATGTCAGATTATTGGCATCATCCTTCATCCATTGGAAACAGGCCTGAGAGATGACATGTTCCCACACTGTTTTATTGTTGTTTGTCATATTTTATTTTTCATTATCAATGCAGCATTCCTGTCAGACACCTATGACCATATTTAGGTAACAGATGGGTTATGGGTGAGTGGACAGGACTTTTGGTCAGGTTTTGATGGGACAAAGTTAGATGGAGTCTGAAAAGTTTAAGCGTGACTTGATGTGGGGAAAAGAAGGAAAATTGGAAGGGGCACATTTCAATTGGGGAACACAAGTCTAAACCTGCAGTGCTTATGCTCAAAAAAGGGAGAAGAAGAAGGACAAGAGGGCAGTGAATGACATCAGAACAAAAATGACAGACAGATTGACTCATCAGACAAGCATGTCGCATTCACTGCCAGGCTGCATGGCAGTGGCCCTGAGGCAGTTTCAGAACAAATTAATCCACGTAGATAAAGCTGCCTTCTTCTCACTAATAATATCTTACTGCTATTTAGGATAATCACGTTGATTTCCTTATTGTTCTCTAACTAAGATGATTCTCACGGGTACTGCCTATTTCTTATTATTGTAATTATTAAAGTACTATAATCGTTTCACAGCTTCTTTTTTTTTTTTAACTGTCCGCATGAAATATAGCGTGTATTTTATCTATGGGGATGTAGTTTAGCTGAGATATTATTTATATTTTGAGGCTATAATCTTAAAATATAAATAGACTTAATGTAGTGTCATCAGAACAACTTAAAGCACCATTAATACTGGTTAATATTTGATATTTCTACCATGGTAGCTGCATTATTCTATAAATGTGTCAGTTGGTTGCAACATCTAGTTGATGGATGGTTGTTGAATTTGGTCTAGAAGTTTAGAGAATTCATTAGAGTGCAATACTTTGACAATAGATTAAATTTTGATACCTAGAAGCTGAATTGTAATGGCTATGCTATCCAAACTTTTCATTTTCTAGGCTCTAGCGAGATCAGAATTTCAGCTTTTACAAAATAACTTACATTTTAAAAAGACTAATGGCATTCCCATTTACTCTCAGCTGTGCTCTTTTCCAAATGTTAGCATGCCCTGTACTCTAAGAGAAGACAGTGAAAATTAGAAAGGAAAAAACAAACAAACACATTTTCTACCCGTGTTGTCATGAGCATGTTAGCATGGTGACATTCATTTTGAGTTCAAAGCAAGTCTGCGCTTCTCAGAGCTGCTAGCATGACTTTATGCTGTTATATTTAAAATGGGTCAAATGACTATGAAAGATGTCACATGACAAACAGTTACGCTCAGGTCTGCTGGGTGTCAGCTCAATGTTTTGGATTTTTCTGCCACTCAACTTTCGTTTTTTAAGATCTGAGATGATGTGCTTTGATTATTTTCTTAAAAATCAGCTGCCTTTAGCACTGCAGTAGGATTTAACGTGAAAGGCAACACATCGAAACAAAGAAGAGGGAAGCAGTTCTTCGGCGCACTCCCTTTTGCTCAGCCACGCCACCAATGCACTAAAGGACAATTCAGAGCATAAAGCTAAATGGGCCATTTCACCGGGTGTTCAAATCAACCTTGTACGCTTTCACACTCAGCTGAACCCCTGCTCTGCATTTGTTTTCGCACCAAATTATATTGGTAATTATCCATCATTCCAGGGTAATATACAGCCAACCATCTTTGTGCTTTGGAATATGTATGACGAATTGGATGCCAAGACTGGTTATGAGTGTGCAGCTCATTTCGAGACTAGATTCATGGTGACAGCATTTGAATTTACAGAAATTATATGGAAATTTTTAGATCATGAAATTCAGATAGATAGATAGATAGATTAGCGATCAGTGGAAGTGAGCAAAAACACAGATGGAGGATAGGATAGTGAGGTGGTGGGGAAGAACAGAGACAGAGTGACACAAAGGTAGCACTGGATGACTCACTCTCTTCTCTCATTCTCTTCATCTCTCTCCAGTCTGGATTAAAATAAAAGAGGCCCAGCAGCCCCAGCCTGCAGAGAGGGAGTTGTGCGCTCCATCTCAGAGATAGGGTGATGTGCTAAAAATACCACTCCTTGTGTGGGCTTGTTGGGGAGGAAGGAGGGGGGCAAAAGCATGGGGAGGGAGGTTTATGGATTTGGTGGTATAGTACAGACGCTAGTGATATCACTACTTTCCACACTCCAGCCCTATCGCATTTCGAGCTCATTCGAACTCGTCTTTTCTTTTGATCTGTGCTCCATAATGTTTACTAATTGCGCCTTGTAAAAGCACTCTTCCACTTTCGAGGAACGCCGGTCAGTGCAATTAAAATCTAGTTCATTACGCCAGAGTCTGCTAGAAACTGCTTTTATCTTGCTGACCCCCATTCCTTCTGCGAATCACACCCCCCACTGCTCATGTCTCTCCTTTGAGAAACTCCATTAAACATCAAAAGCAAATCAATATCAATTTATTGCTCTCGCTGTTGCGTACACACCAGTTTCTCTTCCTGTCGAGGAGTTGCTCTCACAGCTCCTAATTCATCTGGATTTTCAGTAGCGGGAAACTAAACAGAACACCAAATGAACATGTCTCACCATCTGTCATCTCTCAGGATGGTTTTCCTCGTCAGCTGATCCATCTGTTTAGCTCGGCTTCATTCTCTACAACAGCAGAGAGGAGCAGAAGTAAAGCGGAGCTTCGTTACACGAACATACACGGTGCTTGCTAAACGGAACAATCCTCATTAAGTGAACCGCTATGGTTCCCCGCCCCGATATTCGGAAATTAAAATGTTAGAAACAGCGCTGCAGAGTGGGATTCAAAAAATACTTACCTTGCACACCTAACAGCCTCTGGGATCTCAGAAGGGATTTGCATATGAAAGGGCAGGGATCTCCGTGGAGGACGGAGGACGAGGAGTGAAGAAAGGAGGACAAGTCAGGAGACAGGAGGGGTTTCTGGTTGAGCTGGGTGTACAAAACTCTGTTGTAATTATTCATTATGCACACAACTAGAGTGAAAAAGGATATCGATAGGACGAGGCACTTATAAATAACAAAGAGCTGTTTGGTCAGTGGGTGCTAACCCCCTTGCCCTCAGTTACGCAGTAATGTATGCTGAAGACAACAGAAAAACAGCAGTCATCTATATTGTGCAGTAAGAACACTGTTTTTTTGCTTTCTTTGATTTTACTCTGCGTAAGAGACTGCCATTTTTACTGTCAGCATGAAGCGTTTTACTTTAATGGTCTTTTGGCTGACCTCGTCTGGCTCGTTGCATACAAAGACCCCCAGGACATCAGAGCAGGAATTCAATCTAAACATACAGAGAAGTGAAGGAACGATATTGATGTTCAAATAGCCAAATAACGCTGACTGGCTAAGTCATTAATCTGACCCCGGTCCAACCAAGCATGTGTTTCAGTTTCTGATGACAGACTGAAGGCAGGAAGGCCACAAAACAAGCAAGAAGTGAAGATGGCTACAGTACAGGCCTGGCAGCACATGGCGCCAAACCTCACAACCAAATAGCAAATATAATAATAATAACTATCTATTATGACTCTTTAACTTACTTCCTGTACCCTGAAATATGGAGTTTCATTTTGATATACAGTTTGAGATACAGTTCCAATATTTTTAATCTGATGTTTATGTTAATGTCCTGATATTAAAGCAGAGAGGCAGAATAACTGCATAGTTTTAAATCAAATTAACGTGTACAGTGAGCAAAGGAGGGCCACTACATGAAGCATGTTTTCCGATTTTGTGTGTTGTGCTGTTGGCTGTGTCACAAAGTCGCAAGCAGAAGGCGACAAAATGGGTTAGTCTCCACCTGGAGACGAGAGACTCCTGTGAGTTTTCAGGAGTTCAGAGATCTGCTGATGTAAAGTGAGAGATGCCTCTGGTGGGTTTCGAAGAATACAAAGTACAGAGCAGCAGAACCCAGATTCCTCGGGTGAAAGAAAATACTAAAAGCTTTGTACGTGAACCCCTCAATCCCAGTGGAATTTATTTTGTACAGTGCATTAATAGATTAAGAGGGCTAGCAGTGGCTGTCCTTTCACAAAGTGAAGGGCCTGTTGCTTTGCGGAATAAATGCTGATTATCCTGTCTAGTGTAGCTCATAAAATAAATCCCTTTCCTGTGGCATTTGCCAGGTGTGTGATTGCGGCCAGTCCCTTTGGGTTCTTGAAAGGCCTGTGTTGTGTGCACTTTCAGAGGCTGAAGCCAGCTCTGTGTTCGGCCGCCTGGAGTTGAGTTGGCGATCCTGTGGGCAGGATAATCTGCTGTAATCTTTGGCTCTCTGATCTGACCACAGCAGAATAGAGCTGGACGGGTGGGATAGACTACCGAGGGAGTGGACAGCAGACATGGCAGGGTTGAAGGAGATGAGAGCTACTGTACTGTAAAAAGAAAAAAAAAGAGATACCAACCAAGCACAAAAATAAACATGCTGTTTATAGCTTAGAAGTTCAGTATGTAGTATTTTCATGCATTAAACACTTTTTGAGTGACAATGTGTTAATGGATTGCGATATCAATATTGATATATATATAGATCATATTGAGATTAATGAGTGTGACAACCCGAGTACCTCAACGCCTCTCTCCTGCACCAACAATGAGCAACAAGCTCCCTAGCTTAGCACAGTCCACTAACCACTTGCTTCTATTGACTCCTGCACATCAATAATAATAAGCCCATAGCACCAACTTCACATAAGACGACTGAATCTGCCATTAAATACTGCTAATGACATGTTACTAAGGAAGCAAGCCCAGACCTGTAAGACCTGGGCATCCAGTTTTTCCCCAGGGGTCTGGATTTTGAACAGGGTTAGAAACCTGCTGCGTGCTTTTTAAGATATATAATTATAGGATTAAAAAATGGCATTAATGCTAAAAAGAAGACTGCTGATAGTACAATTAAGATGCTTAACACCTTATGTTTTGATCCAAAAACACTAAATACTCTTACCACAGACTCCTTAGTTTGAGTTAGAATGATCACAGAACAGTTTCTTAAACTCACTATTTAAAAAATCTGGACGCAGTGTGTCTCAGAATAGGATCACTCGAGGACCTCGTCCTTCTAGCTTCTCGTCTGTCTCTGTGTCAAGTTTGCGTCTCATAGTCTGGGTCTCTGTGTTTGTTACTTCCTGTTTTATTTTGATAGTCTCTCATTCACTGTGTGTTGTGTGCTATTTAATCTGATTGTGTCTCGTTACCCCTGATTTGTTCCAGCTGTGTCCCACCTGTTGTCCATCTTCTCGTTATCCTGTGTGTGTATTATTGCCCTCAGTCTCCCTCTGTTCTGTCACGTTGTTTTTGTCTTCCCTCTAGCTGTGTGTGTGTGTGTGTTCCTGCTCATGTTTTCTCCTGGTGATACTTCTCCAGAGATGGTTTGTTCCTGGCTTATGTTTTCTTACATTTTTTGCGAGTCTTCAGCAATAAAGCAATTTTTTAGATTTTCTACATTGTGCTCCGTGAGTCCTGTATTTGGGTCCCACCTTGCCTGGCACACAGTGAACCCTGAGAAGGCATTTGCATTTGAGGTTTCTCTCAAATATGTTCTGCCCTGTGCTGAAATTACAGTTCAGCAGTGGTAGCGTGTTGCAAGTCCTCTGGCAGTCCATGAAAGACCTGTCTACCTGCAGAGAGTGTCTGCTGTTGATGGAGGCGGTGTACAAAGTATGTGGTAAAACCGGTCTGCAGGCTACTCTTCCTTCTGTTGTCGTTGGCCTGTCAGCCAGTCGCAAAGAAGAGCGAAGTTACAACGTACGAAGAGCTGAAGCGAAACGAAGTGTTTAAAAACATTAAAAAGTCTCAATTGCAGCTGCTGTCTGTGGCTTTCATATTACATATTTTGATCTTTGATGTATCTGCACTTCTGCCATTCCCGATGAACTCTGCTGTCACTCTCCTTTAGCAACACTAATCAACCAGACAGCAATCCATTGACACAGAGTGGCATTCACATCCAGCAACGTGCGGTTGGGATTTTAGAGAAGAGGGTAAAAAAACCAGCTCTCCGTATGCTGTTTGTAGGGAAATACATACGCAAATGGACACAACTACATTACCATAAATTACACATTATGTGCATGGTGTGCCTGATGGTTGTCAGTGAAAACATTCCTCACTGCTGAGAATGAATTTTCACACATCGCAGTGGACGCTCCAAGCATTAATCCTAGTCTCAAAGAACTCAGTACACCCGGCAAGGCTTCCAGTGTTCCAGCTTCCATAAATTGCTACTAGCTAATGTTGCTTCCCAAAATTGTGTTGCCCTTAACCTTGAACTTAATTCTGTCTAAGTAAAGCTGCTAAATTATGCACTGTTAAATTATGTCCAAAATGTATTTGATCTATAATTTTTAATGTGAACAGAAACACATAATACAATTAGAAAATATGAGATGTGCAAAGGCATCACATGCCTCTGGAAGATATAGATGTGATGTGACCAGTGTGGTAGGGTTAATATTAGGAGAGCATTTAATTCATGGAGGGACCTTTTCTTGGTTTAGGGCATCAAAAACTGAACTTTAATTTTCTTTCTTTAGGGTAATTCTAGGTAATGGTATTGTTGCTAAAAAGGACAAAACCTTTTTAGCAACATATCACTGTGTGAAAAACTGAATGCAAATTTACTCACTAAACTAAACTCTCAAACTGTTGCTAATTTATGCATAAACTACTGCAGATGAAACTTCAGATTACATCTCTTTTGGGCTCTTGGGGGCTCTCGCTGTTACAGCAAGTGGTTTACTAACCCATCCTTCTCTGTAAAATTCCACTCATGATCTCATCCTTTGCATGTGTTCAGCTTAGAGAAACACAAACATCCCAGCCCTCTGTTTACCACCATTAGCGGGTCACTCTGACCTATAAGCCTCAAATATCTCCCTCCCCTTCCAAAACATCTCCCATCAGAAGGGCACAGGTGTTTTCTGTCTTCCATTATGTCCAAAGCCAAGAATGTCGGCATTAAAAAAAAAAAGAGAACAACAGTCAAACACTAAAACCCAAACAGAGAACACACAAAATACACACAAAATTTCAGACTTGATGTAGATACTCATGCCCAGAACACCCTGCGTGTTGTAAGATAAAATGCAACAGTCTTCAAATATGAGACGTATTATACGAGAAGTAGAAGTTTGATAATGTTTGATAATGCTAAATTATTGTGAATTTAAACTCGAGAGAGCTTTAAATACTCCAGTGTGTAATCTAATCTATTATTATCTTGCAAACACACTGATTAATTAATGATTCTTGAGTTGGTAATGATTATGTTTTCCACAAATAATATGTCAAATATTTTTATTACATATTTATAAAATACTCAACATTATGTTATATAATATATAGAATTCTCTAATGTAGTCTCTTAATTGGACAGTTTACTGTTATTAACTGCCAAATAAAAACCCTCAATGCAGTAAATATGCTGACCTAAGCAACAGGATCCTGACAGCAGCTGACTTAAAACCTTTAACAAGAGCTTCAAGTAGAAACCAAAGCTGTTAAAAAGTAGCAGCAAACAACCATTCAGTCATTTTGAAATTTACTCATCTGGTTTACTTTTGGTCATAGGGCGCCATGTAACGAGTGCGGTTTTTCTCACAATGTGGAGTGAAATGTGGAACTCTTGAAAAGTGAAAGCGTGGGGGTAGGGGCTGAAGTGGAGATGAATTTTCGTCAGGGGTTAGCACTGTTTTGATTTTTATTGTAGAAAATATCTGTGACTCATCTCTGATGCATGGATGAAAAGACTCAATAATGCCTTCTGAATGCAGATGTTTTTTGTTTTTTTTAGCTGGATAAGGAATGAGATTTCTGGAAAGATTTAAATCAGCATGAATGGATGTTGGCTGGTATGCTAATAAGGTGGCAATGTTTCTTAACGAACATAATTTGATGAGTTTAATGAGCGTTCAGCTGCCAGGTCACAACGAATCAAGATGCTTAAATATCTGATTATAAGTTCTGAAATCGTTATGATTGTAACAACGGGAGACTTGATTTAATTATTGAATTAGTGATGACACATTAGCAGATTTCAGCAAATTCGGGGGATTTTAGAGGGTGCCTCCTGACCAGCCAGTTACTGCACCATAAGCAGTCTTCTCGCATCTCTGTCTAACTGATTATTACTGTGTCCTGCCCCCCCCCCCCTTTTCCATCTATGCCATTGCATTACTCTCACCCCAGCACTGTGAAGCTCCAGTGACCAAATGCCCTTTTGTTGCCCATGTGGCTTGGCTCCAGCACTTTCCCTTCAGAGCGCTTGCCTCTTGTGCATTGTACTGTAAATGTCGGCATTAAAATGTAAGGAGTCATGAGCGTGCCTCTATCTCTCTTCTTATCTCGTGTTTGCCTGAGAACACAAAGGGCAAGCTGAGGGAAGCGGAGATGGCAAGCCTGTTCTGGACATGTCATTTGAGATGTGTCAGTTACGGGCACGCTGCCCTAAAAGCTTGGCCCCAGCCTGAGAGTGCTTCGTAATAAAAAGGCCTAATGTGCTCGATAGATCCGCTGATGATTCAACAGCAGCAATAAGAGTACAGCTGTGATTACATGGTCAGCCTATAAAAGTAGCAGCCTTTCCCAATTTGCAAGTTCTCACTCCTCTTCCCTTCAACTGGCCTGACTGCCACCCCCACAGTGGTAGCAATCAGCCAGGTGCTAAATGCCTGGGTGAGGCACAGCTCATGGGTGGGTGTGTGTGTGTGGAGGGGGGAATGTTGTGGAGGGGAGGCTGAAATTGCACGTGGAAATAAGCATCTGTGCTTGCTTGGGAGAGGAGGAAGCGGGGGCAGGAAATAACTGTCATTCTCCACTAAGGCTGAGAGCACAGACTGGAGAGAGAAAGGCTGGCAGACTCACACAGGTTAATCATTAACTTGCTGAACTGAAGAAAATTAAGAAAAAGAATTGTTGGGGGGGGGGGGGGGGGGGGGAGAAAAAGT
>VUQG01044281.1:12200-32109 GCA_015106755.1 Etia nguti
GGGGGGGGGGGGCTTGGAGTATATCGTTTCTTTTTTACAGTAGTTTAAACGGATGAGCTTTGCTTCATCCCTTCAGAGAGGTCTGATTAACAGCAGCGCACAGTGTGATGGAGAGAAAGCAGAGCTGACACCAACCAGACTGTTGGGAAAACGCTGATATGGCAGCAGGCTGCCCCTGCCAGGGGCTTCCTCGTGATGACTGTTAATGAATAATCGATAGCAATGGAGGGAGTGTATGTAAATCTCCTCTACACTCTTATATGGACTTATAGGTTTAATTAAACTAATCGCTGTATTGACTTAGGGCTCCGTAGCCCTTTGAAGCCTGCTGTAGTAATGACATGAAACCAGGCTTCCCCTTTTGTTGCAGAAATGTATGCAGTGAAGAGACTAAATGAAGTGCTGCTGCAGCACAGTCCAATTTTCGCGGTTCTCTCTGCACACATGGACTCTTTGTAAGAAAAGGCACAGCTGTAATTTAATAAGCAAATACAGAGATGCATTAATACCTGTGTATAAGACTTCTCAGTATAAATACAATGCAGCTTGATGTTATAGGGTTAGGGAACATGCAGGAAATTAGATTTATTTTCCAAGTCACTGACTGACTACATCTCTCAGTCATGCAAACCAAACCGCATTGTTAACACATATCTATAACCATAGGCATGCGTCACAGAGCCCCAGTCATTCACAGAGGGATACATTCAGGTAGCCATATGAGAGACAGCAGCTTTTATCACAACAGAGATGGTTTGCTATCGCCATTAGGAGTCACTCTGTTGGCACAAATCCCCCCTTCCCCCTGAAACCTCTGATCATCATGTCATTGTCTGCAGCAATACACTCCAGGGACTCAGCTTTCACATAATGAAACCAAGAGAGCTGCCCACAGCCCGGCTTATAATCACCCTGCGTATATGTGTGCGTGTCTGTGTGTCTATGTACTTGCATCTAGTTTGCCTTTTTATAGTGTTGATTGAAAACAAAAGAGTTTCAGCATTAGCGCTCATCTGTGTGTGCGCTTAAGCGTATCATCGGGGTGTGTTTTTGCCAGTATGTATTCGCGCGCGTGTGTGTAACAACCACGGGTGTGCATGAGTCACTTTGAGAGGTTTCACCAGCTATTATTGAGCTGGGACTTGGTATTTAAAAGGAGATAGAATAATTGTCTCTTCATCAGCTCTCCAGAGATTACAACAGTAACTGTCAAGTGAATTTGAATTCTTGACATTTTCCCAAAGTCTGGCTTTGAAAGGCACTGTTCAAACAGGCTGTATGCAAGCCCTTTTCATAAGTGACTTTCCAAGATGAGCTCCACCATCCATCCCGAGTGCGTCATAAACAAACGGTAGTTGCTCTCTCCACCAGGAAGAGAAGTGACGGAAAAGACAGATTCAGAGGAAAAAGTAAACCAATGAACGTAGAAGGCAAGAGGCGAGAAGGAAACGGCTCGACAAGGCATCTTATCTTCGGCGTGTTCTTCGCAGTGCTCAGGCTTTAAGCCGCCTGCTGAAAGGTGGAACACTGAATTCATGCAGCAGGGTTTTTTAGTTTCGTTTTTTTCCCAAGCTGCTGTTGCAGAAAAAGGCTGAAGGAAAAACAGATACTATTCACAAGTCATCTCATTTATGCTCTCATTCGGTATGTGCGCAGTGTATATTCAAATTGTGACACAGAGTTTGAACAGTTTTCTTCTTTTTGTCTTCTCGCTGCTGACACACACAAAATCAAAACGCACACACACACACACACACACACACACAGACACACACACACACACACACACACACACACACACACACACACACACAAATGTAGGTTTGTATACATTTGCACGCAGACTTCCACAATTTGAAATATAAATATATGTTTATCACAGCTGCCCTAAATGAAAAGTATCGGTAATTGTTCCTGTAATGGTTAATTCACCAGCATGTGCAAGCTTTTTCCAGTTAAAATTATGATTTTTAATGCTAAAATATAATTATTGTTTTCATCCATGAAATTTCAAATTTGCCAAAAAACAGAAAAAATATATTATCTTTTATTAAGATGCTAAATTATAGTTAATTAATTGCATTCCTGAACAGAAATTTATTGTAATTTTTAACTTAATTTTAGTGGTTTAATGTTATGCTTGATTAATTTCTCAGTGAAGTCCAGTGTGCCGCCTCAAATTTGGGTATAAAAAAGTTAATTTGGTAAAAGTTACCAAAAGTTGCCTTTAGTTTTTGACAGACTTCTAAAATATTTTTTCTTGTTTTATGATAGTTGATCTAATAAAGTAATTCCAAAAAAAACCTAAAGTCATTCCATTATTCACTGGTGGGAAACGTTCATGGCAGTGGCCAATCTTCCAGGAGTGGAGTTCACACCAAATTCCCTTCAAAGTTAGACGATACAGAGAAGATGCAAAAACACCTGAGACCTACATCTCAGGCTCTACAGTCAAATTTCAACAGCATCTTAAACATTAAAGTTAATGACAGTACACTTTGAAAAAGACAGAAACAAGTATGACTTGTTTGGAAGGATATCCAGGAGAAAGCCTGTTTTCTGTTAAAAGAACAGAAGAACACAACTTATATTTGCAAAGCTGCATCTCAACAAACCCAAACCCTTCTGGAGCAACGTTATTTAGACAGAGGAGATCAAAGTGGAGATGTTTCGCCACGATGCACAGCACCATGTTTGGAGAAAGCCAAACACAGCACGTCAGCATAAACACCAAGTACAAACTGTCAGCACGGTGGTGGAGGGGTGATGATCTGAGTTTGTTTTGCAGCCACACGACCTCGGCACCCTGCAGTCATCAAATCGACCATAAACTCCTCTGTGTACCAAAGCATTCTGGAATTCAATGCGAGGTCATCTGTCGAGCTTAAGTTTAACGGAAACTAGATCATGCAGCGGGACAGTGAGCTCGAGCATGGAAGCAAATCAGCAACAAAAATGAAATACAGAAAAGAGTAAAGGTGATGCGATAGCCGAATCAACGTCCAGACATTAACCTTGCTAAAAAAGTTGTGGGGAGACCTTAAGAGAGCTCTGCATCAACTAATGCCCACAAACCTCAATGATATGGCCCAACATTGCGAAAGAGGAGTTGCAAAGAAATTCTTCCACAACGACGTGAGTGACTCTAAAAGTCATAGAGAAAATAATTACTTCAAGTTATTCCTGGGGTGCACTTTTTTTACACGGCTACAAGTTAAGCACACAGTTTGAGTTTTTTTTAACTTCAGTAACTATGTCATCACGGAGTATTACACAGCGCTGGTCAATGTAAAACAATAAACACTTCCGTTATTCCCAAGACATTTTGGTACAGTATTTAAATAAATTGCACACACTCTTTCTCTATTCAAAGGAAGTTGCCAAATTTGCAGCAGCGTTGTTTCCAAATGCCATTTTGGTAATTTCAGGGTTAATCAGTTAGTCACAAAGCTATTAATCAATGCCTCCTGGTATGAAAGTAACAAATAACACCTCAGGAACAGTGCTGACAGCTAACCTGACACCTGCAGCGCTTCAGTGGCTCCAACTTAGTTTTAATAAACACTACAGAGACTTGTTTCATCATTTTTAGTGGCGTGTTAAAAAAAAACCCCAACAACAACAAAAAAAAGAGCTGCACTCTTCACAACGTAAGTGTTACAAAAAATCCAGCTTGGGGCTGTCTACTATTACTATCTACAATGCCATCACTGAATTAGATGTGGTTGACCTATGCACCTTGTCTGAAAGCTATTTAATGGTCTAATTGTTGCTCATAGAGAATATTATGCTAGCACTGTGTCTGTTCACATCTAAAGGCCACAGAAAGTGCTGCTGGTGAAGGTTGTTGATGTCAAAATACAAAATGTTTTGGGCGCAAACCTTGCACGCTCTTTTAGTAGATCTTGTAAACATTTACACAGGGGTATGAGTCAACCCATTTTCCCCTGACTTTTTTTTTTCTCTCTCTCTCTCACTCTCTTTTCTCCTCCTCTCTTTTTTGGGCTGTTTGTATCTCCTCTTCAAATCCTCATTACACAGGCTCTGCGTGTTTCTCTATTCTCTCGCCTGTGGTCTGTTACTCGTACTGATCAGCCTTCCTGTTGCTGCAGAGGAAGTGTGAGCAGAGAGATAAGGATAGTGAGAGCACATGCTTTCATCAGGGAGGTGGGAGGGGGGAGAAAAACTTAGACGAGAGGGCAAAAGGCTGGCTAATTAGGAAATTAGCAGAGGCTGTTACGAGCCTCTCGGTTTCTGTTGCGGCAGGGATGTCTTAAGAGTTGTGAACGTGAGAGCAACAGCAACGTGGAGACCAGGAGGGGACGGAGGTCTGGTTTGGGTCAGCCTGTATGGGAATCAGAGTTAATGTGGTGAAATATCAGAAGAGCTCTCTGTGAGGCTGTCAGTGGTGAGGAACACACAAACCCGCTCAAGCAAGGATTAAAAAGACCCGAATTAATCCAGGGAACAAACTGAGGATTCAAGAAGGGAGAACTGGATTTAAGGTATTCAGGGCATGAGGATCACATCACAGGATACGCATGTTGATGAAATTTGAGTCCTCCAGTGTGAGACGTGTAAAAGAGCAGGACTAAAGGGAGGATCAGGCCTTGTTATTAAACCTCGCTCTGGATTGAGGACAGTTTGCAGCACATACGTCAGGTGCTTTGTTTTTTTCTGCCTGAGTAGTCACTGAAAAGTGGATGAGGGGGACTGCGTGGGAGGGAGACAGCCACAGAGAGCAAGACAGCCAGTTGTAAGTGGAGGCTGGGGGAGTTTTCCTTCGCCTGTCAGCTCCAGCAGGGCCAGCAATGAGTCAGAAGAAACTGACACGACAGCTGACATTGTGGGAGAGTAGTGAGGGTCCACCTCCGGTGCCCCCGCTCACCTCACCCGTGTCGCCAGGGGATCAGTCTCGGGGACATGGAGGCTCTGCTCTGTTTCGGCGCCTGAAACTGAACCGCAGTATTCAGGAGCGCAGACGCTCATCTCACTGTGTTTACAGGTACAGTTGTGCACCAAGCCACTGATCTTTTAATGTCCTGGTCGTGACTGAGAAATCTTTGTTCCATTAAAAAAAAAAAAAGAAAGAAAAAGAGAAAAAATATGCAGCAGTTATGTGTGACAGTTATGCCTTAGTTCAGGTGCGGCGTGAGCATTATCAGCGTTTGTCCAATATGACTGTAATGCAACTCACTAAAGTGGATTTCAGAGCAAATTATTCCATGCACACACTGTTATACCATTAGTCAGATGGATTAGATTTGGAGAAGTGCTGAATTCAGAATGCTGAAGTCTCATAATTACTCTGAAAGTCTGCAGAAAAAAACAACAACAACAACAAAAAAAAAACAGGGATTAGCGCATGCAGCTTGCAGAGAGTCCCCATGGCAGACATTTCTTATGTCTTCTTCATTACTGAGGAAACATGTTTAATGATAATTTGATCTCCTGCCATATCCTCAAAACCTTCTGGGGCAAGGAGTGCCTCCTAATTGGCCAGTTTATAAGTAAATTCTAAAAATATCACACTTCACGCTTAATTTTAGAAATTGAACTGAAGGGCGTTCACAACTGTGTTGACAACAAAAGTTTGGGAAGTTTAGGAGACGTGGAGGTGCTGAGGAGATAAAAGTGATCCTATATCAAAAATAGATGCTGCCTCTGCTGCTGCTGTTGCTGCAGTGCAATGCGCCTACATATCTGTCCATGTCATCCCAACATTTAAACGCAGGTAAAGTGACACAATTAGATTCACACTAATATGTGTATATGTATATATGTATATATATATGTATATATGTGTATATATATATATATATATATATATATACATAACAAATCCAGCAGTATACCTTTCACACATACTGTCAGAGAAATTGGTGTCTGTCTGCACTGCTGTCTGAACACTGTCCATCTTTTTCTTGTTACATAATGCCAAACTCTGAAACCCCGTTGAATCAATACTGACTTCAGTTCTGTGTTGCAAGATCTAATCTTGCTTTCATCTCAAAAAAAAATTGCCAGAGGAATTTTGCTGTTGTTTGTTGGAGACTAAAGGTTTGCGACTGAAGGTTTTTGGGGGGAAAACAAGGGGAGTGTAACCTGAGCAGCATGTTGTTGTGCCCCCTTGAGTTAAGCTAATCTGGGTTATGCTCTGAAATTTGAGGAGAAGGAAATTAATTGTGGATTTGCAGAGCTGTAAAAGGCAATAACGATGTTATCATCGCCACTATTTATTTGGTAATATAGTAAAAGATGGCAAAAGCTGTAGTTTCTCCAATGGCCACCTCGGAGCTGCCTCCTAAAGCGAGAAAATCCCAACAGAGCCCCATGTTGAAATGTCAAACATCTTTACTGCCTAGCACGAAATGGGTTTGCTCCTTGTAGCAAGTACCAACCTATAAATAAAACCTATAATGTCAATACACAAACAGGCTTTAACGATCTCAACCTAGAAGCCTAGTGCAATAGCATCATTGTAAAATTCAGGAAAGCAATGTATGCTGAGCTTTGAGAATATTATTAATAATATTTTCCTTTTAACAGTTGACTTTTAAAAGCGTGAGTGGTCACGCCCCTAATTTAAGTAATCATATGATTTAAAATTCAGCAGCAAGGAAATGTAAAACAACATTTGGTCAGTCGTCTTTCAAGGTTAAAGGTCCTCAAATTTGGAACAATCTGCCCCCAGAAATAAAGACTTTGACTGCTCTGAAATTTTTAATGCACAAGATAAAACTATGGCTTAAACAAAACAACATATGTTTTTGATGAAATAGGTCTCCTGTAATTTTTAGCTCTTGCTCTTAAAAGTTTGCAGTTGCCATTGTTTGTGCTATTTGGTGTACTGTTTGATTCTATATTTGTTTTGATATGCTGTGTCTTAAAAGCTTGAGGATAATTATTATTAGCTGTGGCTGGAAGTCCTATGTACATTGCACTTGATGCATTTTATTTGAATGCTGGGGAGGATTTTTAACATATATATAAATCACTGTTTAAACTTGACAAGCTGATAGAAACACAGCAGGAGGTATCTGGCAGCCATCCACATGACTTTTCCTCTGCTAATTTGATCCGGCCCTCTTCAACAGGTTTGTGTTTTGGTGCCTTTTGGAGCATTTTTAATGGAATTATCTGTCATACATTATGACTTGCTCTGCGGTTGACTGGGCAGCAGACCATCCAAGATATCTGTGATCGTGCTTTTAGTCAGCAAAATCCAATATTTTATGTGTTAGCTCTAATTAGCAGCAGTGTCTGAGCTGTGCACCCATGCAGTGTCAGAGTGGAGCTTGTTAGCATTAGCTAAAAATTTAGCAATCTACCCTTTTGTCCACATACAGTATGGACACTTCAGGTTGTAAAAATTCCAACATAGTGGCATAGTGGGAAAACGCTAACACAGAGGCATCAAAATTGGGCTTCATAGGTGAAGTTGTGTCCATATTTTTCAAACCCATTTAAAAAGTATTTAGGATTTTTTCCTGGCTTTCACTCTTCTTCTTCCCTGCCTTTGTTGGCACATTTCTACTTATTGCAACATATTATCAGATCAGTGGCTATAGGTCATTCCATTGTCAGGACAGAGTATTGCCTCACCCGCATTTGCTCATGTGCATCCTCATGTGTGTTGCACAACAATCAAGAAAAGGGGGACAGAAAAAGTCATAGAAAAACTTCTTCCCAGCATTGCTACATGTCTAAAGTCCACAGGGGAACTTCAACATGAGTGTCCGACCAGTAGTTTGTTTTAACCTCAGATCTGAAGCAAAATCAACATTCTCAATCAGTCATGCCTCCAGATAGAGAGAAAGCTTTGGCCCGGAGAGAATGTGCAGTTGACGTGGCTCGTTTTCCTCACTTAAACACAATGCTCTCTGAGAAATGACATGTCAGTAAAGTGTAATTCTCGGAGAAACCCTGTGGCAGCCTGCCAATCCAACTGAACCACAGAGTTACAGCTGCATGCATTCATGCCGCAAAGTGTCACATCGCTTTCTTCAACTTTCACTCCCCCCCCCCAAAAAAAGAGAAACACTGCAAGAGGCTGAGCTGCATCATCACTCGTGTCTGGGCATTCAGGGTTATCTCAAATATGTTTATCGACAAATAAGAAAGGTAGCAACAGAAACCTGCAAAAATGGAACTCATCTGAAACCCTTGTACTCTCTCTTTCCTCTCTCACTCCGCAGCTTTGATTCAGAGAATGGTCCCTCGCCAGGTCGCAGTCCCATGGATTCGCAGGCGAGTCCTGGGTTGGTGCTCCACCCCTCTTTTCCCCAGAGCCAGCGCAGGGAATCCTTCCTGTACCGCTCAGACTCAGACTACGACACGTCCCCCAAAACCATGTCACGCAACTCCTCCATCAACAGTGAGGGGTAAGCACGAAGCCATCACTTGGATCCATCGTGTTGAGGACAGGATGGAAACATGTTTTTTTAAACCCACAGTGTCCACTCACGCACATCACAGTAACTACACATTATCCCAATCAACACAGCAATGGGAATGGGATTGTAATTATGCGTGCATTATGATAATGAAATCATGATGAGTCCTCATAATATTGACTGTTGTGCTCTGTTTCCTGGTCTGTTTTTCAGTAAGCTTAAAAAACCTCGAACCTTTCATGTGTTTCAGGGATTTTTTTCCCGTTATATCCACACAGGTCTTTGTAAACATCCAGCTCACAGATACAGCCTCTCATATAAACACAAATACCGAGCACCGCAGCAGCCACAACCACTCATATTCTTCTCATTCTCCACTTTTTGTTTTCACCTTTGGTCCTGCAGGCATACAGAAGACATGATCGTCACCCCTTTTGCTCAGGTACGTATTCCCTGTGCACCTCATCTGACATGTTTAATTGCTGTAAATGGCTCGAAAAGCCGGCTAATTAGTGCAGTGAACTTGTCCTCCTCCCCCCCGCCTCCTTGCTTCCTCCCTTCCTCTTTCCTCCTCCCTCCTCCTTCTTTCCCTCCCACGCTGTCCATCCATCCCCCAGGTGTTGGCCAGCCTACGAACTGTAAGAAGCAACTTCACCATCCTCGCCAATGTCACAACACCCACTAACAAGTCAGTATCATGCTGTCAAACACCCCTTCCCCCCCACTTAACTTGTCACGACTGCCTGCTTCGTTTGCAGTGTGTGTATGCAAATGTCTCGGTTTCCTTGATCCCATGGGGAAACACTTTATTCATCATGATTAACCAGTTTATGATGACCAGACAATGCTCAAGGAATATATGATGTGCATTATTTGGCATATTTCCAACAAGCTTTAGCTGAAGACTGAGTGCAGAGAACTCAGTGCCTCAGGTGTATGTCCCTGACTCTGTGCCCAGACGATGGAGACGGTCAATAACACTAAAATTATTCTCCCTTGTAATGCAGTAGACAGAAGGAGCTCGAGCTGGCAGGCTTTGAGTTCCACGTCAATATGATATATAAAGCAATGCGCCACTGAATTATCAGCATCTATAATTACACGGCGGTGTACCCTCGCTGTATGATTACAAAAACCACAAAAGCCTTTTGAGAAGAAAGCCGAACTCAGGTTTTGTCTTTAGTCTTTTTTAGACGCTTTCATTTTTGAAGTGAAACAAGAGACTTTGTATGCACTATTAAAACATGCACCTTGCCGTGTTATTCAGTACCAGATGAAATGTTAATATTCACTCCTCCGCTTGTCTAGTGTTTGTGGGCATATAGACGAAAGCATAAATACAAATTCTTATATCTCCTGTGTGAGCCCTTTTAAAAAAACCACATACTGCCATGTTGCATGCGTGTTGAACCCCAGCAGGGGGCAGCAGAGGGTAGTTCTTGGACTGATGTAATGCTGTCTTTGTCCACAGGAGGTCACCAGTGACAAGCCAACCCACTGTTCCCCAAGCTACACTCTCTGGTATGTTGTTATCTAATTAAAACTCTCAGTCCAGAGAGTTTCCTTTAAGGAAACGCCAAGGCTCCCACTCTCCCCTAATGACCGCAGAACATCACATAATATTATGTGGCTATTACTGAGGAAATGTTTAATCAACTGCACTGCACAGACTTTAGGAAATTGGGTGGATCTTAATTATAAGGCTTAAGCTATTCTGGCTATAAGGGTTAATAAAATGTTGAATTTAATCACTTCTTGCATGCAGATGTACAAAGTGCATGTAAGAATAGCTTCATTTGAACTGAAACCTTTAGTTTTTATAGGATTCATTGAGAAAATGTGGAGCCAGCAGCTTGCAAGACCGCCATCGCCTTTCTTTTAAATTTATGATACAGAAGTGGGTTGTGAAATAGATATGAAAAATAAGTGTTCAACAGATACTATTTTTACAGTTTTGTTTTATTAATAAAACTGGTATTTTCTCTTTTTGTATTAAACAGCTTAATCCTGATTTAAAATGTCAGAATGATACATGACATTACCAGCACAGTGATGTTGCTTCACTAGACTATTTTTCACTAATCTCAGCTTTTTAGGTTAATTATGATTCAGTACTGTGCAGTGCATGCCATCTTTGAGCCAAGGTGGAAGCCAGAAAGTGCGATCACTAGAATGTGACCTAGATCTCCATAAATGGAACATAATCTTAGCTCATCAGTGCCTTCATGTGACTTTTTTTGCTCTTTTTTTTTTTGCTCTTTTTACACTTCCTGCTGATTTATACTTTGTCTATGTGTGGTGTGTGTGCCCCTGCCAGAAGAGACATACCAGCAGATGGCTCGGGAAACTCTGGAGGAGCTGGACTGGTGTCTGGACCAGCTGGAAACCATTCAGACCCACCGCTCAGTCAGCGAGATGGCCTCCAATAAGGTGTGCACATGTTCGCACACAAATATGTTCAGCTTCACCTTCACTGTTCGCCTACCTCGGCGTAAGCACCCTGCTGAGATAATGAGCAACATATAAACTGATCCACAAGGCTTTTCCAGCCTCCTCCAATGCCTGTCACATGTGACCTTCACACATATTCACACAATATTGCTCAGCACATGACTCATCAGCTGGAGTATTCATGTGCTACTTTAAAAAAAAGTGATCATTTGCAGTAATTCTGGGTTTATTTGCAGTCCTGTGGTATTCATAAATAAGTGATGTGGAGTCCTGTGCTCAGCTAGTGGTTTCCTTTTTGGTTGGTATACTGAAAAGCTGGGGGGAAAAAACAACTCTAGTGGTTGGTGTGGTTGTAAGCAGTATTGAATTTTGATGGATTTTTGCATTAGTTTGTTTATATGTCATATGTGTGCACATGGGCAGGTTTCTTACGGATGCATGCACTTCTGTTTGTGCGGGCACAGGAAGAGAGAGAGCGGGAGAGAAGGGTGGGATGTGACGGTTTGTGGGTGGGAAGGACAAGGGGAAGGGGGTGGGGGTGGATAGGTCCTGATGCTGATGTCTCTGCTGTAACCTTGGTTGCTACCGAACGGCAGCAGGGTCTGCCCTTCCCTTTTTTGTCATTGGCTTCCCACTCTGACCACAAGCCATGTGGCTTAGGCAACAACCAATGAAGCACAGGCAATGCTCCTTTAATAGTGCGCTGTCTTAAAGAGACAGCATCCCGTGCCTTGTTGGTTTTATTCCAGAGATTCTTCCCATGCTTTACCTCTGTGTTAATAAGTAGCAGCGTTCTTGGTGCTTGTAATCAGGCTTGTGATGAAGAGAGCGAGGGAGAAAAGAACACAGTGATGAATGAATGGACATAGTTTATATGTCAGTGCATATACAATGTACAGAGAGAGAGAGGAAGACTCTTGGTGAAAACGTAGTCTCTGTGAATATGTCGCTGCGTCTTAGAATGTGGAAATAAGTCATCCTCCACGCTGCCAACATTGAGGTGCACACATGAATATTCCCACAGTCTCTCACTCACGCTCACACCCTCACTCACACACATATTTCCGACAGACGTACATGCTGTCTTGCTGCACATGCGCACTTGGCATCTGAATAGAGGCGAGCACAGACACTTACACACATGCACGCGCCTGCAGCCACACTGCCTGATTAGCTTGCGAGAGCTGTCTACAGCATCCAGGGAAATGGCGCAAGAGGCAGAGCATTTGAGGAGAAGCGGCAGCCTAAAGCAGCGGGATTAGACCTCTGGCATTTTGGCCAGCAGATGCACGGATTGACTCGGAGCAGAGGACTGTGCTACGGAGGTATCAGGAGGCAGTCTGACTGTCTGTGCTCTGACTGTGTGTTGCTGGGATCGGTGTGAGACGGCACAGACGGGCTGATGCACCGGTAGGATTGGGCCGGGCCTCTGGATCCGTACTGTGGGGGAGGGGCAGTCGACGCAGAGAGGGAGACTGTTTTTCCAGACCACAGCTCTGGTTTGATTCTTCAGCCTGACTGTCTGCTACAGGCCTGCCTGCATCCCATTCTGTCTCCCTCTCTTTCTTTCCATTCTTGCTCTTCCCTTGCTGTCATCAGTTGTTTGCCCCTTCTCCCTTCCCCGGTCCTCCAGTTATCCAGGCTCCCTTTGCATCCACCGTTCGAAACCACAGTCATCTTTCTGTCCTCCCGTCATCATCTCTCCATTGCCCTCACTTCCATCATTTAAATTTTTCATTAGTGTTTGTGAAGCAGCCCAGCTCTCGTGACATTGTTTTTTTTTTTCTTTACATTTCTCTCACATTGCCACTCATTTCCACCATCCGCTACTGTCTTTGCCCTTCAGACGGTCCATCGCTCCCTGTCTCCCACCTCCCCTGCCTCCATCTTTACTCTTTCGGCTCCCATCCACCTTTACCCTGCAGTGACTATATATTTGGGTCAGCCTGCTCAGCAAATGGGATGAGATGTAGTCTCCACAGCAGCCGGATCCAGGGGGCTCCTGGTTTGCCCTCATCTTCGGACCACACTGAGGCTGGAGCCTGACTCAGGAGTGACTGGGTGGCCTGCTTTGGGGTATTGCATGTAGGCAAGGACAATCTGCACCAGCAGCCCCTACCCTCACCCCCTTCCCCTGTTCCTTTGACCCCCTCTTGGGGCAGCCGTCACTCTGGAGTGTCCCGGCTTGACTGGCTGTGGCCTCTCCCCACACACCCTGACGACGCCCTCATGCCACTGGGGGACTCGCAGCACCTCTACCCCACTCCACTACCGAACCTCCTGCCGGTGCCATCGACCAAAACCCCCGGTCACCCTCAACATGGGTGTGGTGGAGGCTATTGACCCAGCGCCGTCCCCCTGCCCCTCGCCTGTACCAGGGGGCTACAGGCTGCCCCGCTCCTCCAGCTACAGTCCCTTGCAGGGGAGGGCAGGGGCAGAGCTGGACCTCGGTGCAGCTGCTGGAGGAGTTCTGGAGGGGGGTGGGACAGCAGCGGAGCGCAGGACACCCTTAGTGGACCTCTTCTGTGAGACCTGCTCCAAGCCCTGGCTCATCGGTTGGTGGGACCAGGTAGGGCTCGGGCAACTTGCAGAAAACAAACAAGGCCCGGCGGTGGCCATCTTGGATGTATGCTGTGAACTCTACAAGTGTTATGCATGCATTAACAACTAATCTGTTAGCTAGCCCTCATTATGTGTCTTTTTTTAAAATTCACCAGTGGTCGTGTCATCTTGTGAATATATTGAGCTTATAAGGGAGAATCTTAAAGGTGCTACATTGGATTTGTTATATGTGGACTCCATGTGGTGCAGGAAGACTTTCTGGGTCTGGCAGGGACTTTATTTCAAACAGTAAGTCAGAATGCTGGCCAGTATATTCCTGTAGATAATTTACATGAAATTACTCAGCAGGAACAGTGATAAGGGAATAGAATTTATTAACTCTGCCCAGTGTTTCTACACTGCAGCAGAACTGTAAACAAAAAGACTATAATATCAGTGTCATTTTTCATCCCCCTATAACCTGTCTACATCTGTGTCCTGGGAGAGTACACCAAGCTGCTTATAATCTTAGAAATAGCCTTTGGACTTTATGAAGTAGTACAGCAGTTTTTACTGCAGGTACGATGCAGTGTCACATAATGGCCATTTCTATTCTTCACACCTGCGTCCCACATCCCTCTCTCTGTCTCCCTCCTGCTACCCTGAAGCTGGCCTCAGTACAGACTAAAAGAAGGCGAGCGTGCTGTCAGTGAAGGAGAAGCTTATTGTCTCGGTTCTGTGTAGATGCTTAATCCCCCTTTTGGTTATTTAACCTTCTGACTCTATAGAAATTTATAAATTTTCACAGGTTTTTATTAATAAATGAAATTTGTAGACTTGTATGTGATGTGATATCTCGGCACTTAATAAAAAGAAAAGGATTTAGGATTATAGGATTTACTTGATTTCCCTGTATCGCTGAGTACAGATCATACAGGTTATACTTTAGAGCACTTCCACGTGTTTTATTCATGACAGTTAGAGAAGATATATGCCTGATATATACCTTACATATGCAGGTGTGTGAGCCCACAGTCATGTCTGAACAGTGTTTGCATGTTTGCTTCATTAGTCTGTATCAGAGGAAGAGTGTTGTTTGTCCTGGCACTCGGACTGGCACTGTAGAAGTGTTGGTTGGCAGCTATGACTCAGCGTTACAGCATTAGGGAAGGAAAGAACCAGAGAGAGCGGGAGAGAGGAGGAGGTGGTTTGGGCTGAGCCTGCTTGCCTAAGTGTGCCACTGGGCTTGACTGGCCTTCCTGGCTGCTGATGGCTGATTCTGCCTGATTGCTCTTACAATTTGTTGTTACAATTAGCTATTTGCTTGGCCTATCATGTAAGGGGCAACAGGCCAGGAAGCGATGGGAAAATGGGAGATAACTATGGGGATAAGAGTGAGAGATGGGGATATTGCATAAAATGAAACGGAAGGAAAACAAAGAGGAGCTTGTGACAGAGAAGGATTTGGGAGCTCAAGGGAGGTAATGGAGAATGCTGTTTACCTCTAGAGGGAGGGAGGAGCAGTTTTAAGTAACAGAGAGCTGTAGCGAGGAGCAGAGGCAGAGGAGGAGAGGGTTGACCTTGGTAAAGGTCAGAGACACCTGCCTACTCCCTCAGATTGTCACCCAAGAAGCCACCGCTCTCACATCAAGCTGAAGGACTGACTGTGAGGAGGCAGTTGCCATGGCAACTGCTCGGGTTGCCATGGAGATTGTTATGTGTGAAAGATCAGTCAGTGGGACACAGACTGAGGGGTCTGTCCGATTTGCATTGTGCTTTCACATGACTTGTCTGACAGGGAACTGTTAAGTCTCCCAAATCATCGTGTGGAGCTACGAAAACAAAACGTTACATAAATGCAGCGAGAACATTCAGGAACAGTGTTCAGTCCCTCTGCATGGATAATGTACTCATTTAATCATATTTGTGTCTGTAGTTCACAGCTGACACTGTAGTTGTATGGGAAAGAATACATAAAAGAAACATGCCACATTACTGCAGCACATCTCTGGAAATCAGAGTACAAGCACACTGAGTCGGGGTATTGAACAGTCTGTTCTCATCTGAGAAAAGGAGGGGGCATGATTCATAATTGATTTTCTCACCCTTTAGCAAATGAGGGTGATAATTTATTTTTTCATATTTGAATCACAGGAATGTTTTGTTTTTATATATCAGTGCAAATGGAATCTAAATTACAGTGTTAATATATACTTGGATATGTCAGTAACACATGTCTTTGGGCTTCTGTGTTCTAACTACTGTTCAAGTCACTCACTTCTGTCAATGTCTGTCCTCCCCTCAGTTTAAAAGGATGTTGAACAGGGAGCTGTCCCATTTGTCAGAGATGAGTCGCTCAGGGAACCAAGTGTCAGAATACATCTCCACTACCTTTCTAGGTAAAGAAAACCTGCCGCCCACTTGTTGCCAACTTTTATAGCAGCTTCACCCGCAGCTGATCTTTGACTTCTGCTCGTTGCAGATAAGCAGAACGAAGTGGAGATCCCGTCCCCCACCATAAGGGAGAGGGAGAAGCCCATGTGTCACATCAGTGGTGTGAAGAAGCTCACGCACAGCTCCAGCCTTTCCAACTCCGCCCTGCCTCGCTTCGGAGTGAAGACTGAACACGAGGATGCATTAGCCAGGGTAAACGGAAGTGAAACCTACTTTCTCAGCACATTGTATTTCCTTATCTAATTCTAATACTAAATTCCTGTGTGCATTCTATACTCTTCTGTGAGAACATGTAAAGAGAATTTCACTCCAAAACACTGACAGCAATCATTACATTATGTCTATACTGGACAGTAGCAAAGTTGTGTTAAAATAAACTTTTCTACTGGGATGAACTATAACACACAATGTATCATGTATCCATAAGACATGTTCCATGTTTCACAAATACTGAAATCAATACTATCACTTAAAGAACCGGCAGCACTGACAGTTTGGTGACCGGTGTTTCTCTTTGCTCTCAGGAGCTGAACGACTTGAACAAGTGGGGCCTTAATATCTTTCGTGTGGCAGAGTTCTCTAATAATCGACCCCTCAGCTGCATAATGTATGCCATCTTCCAGGTGAGAAGCCGGTCTTAATGAAATGTGCAGCAACTAATAGCATGTAGAATGACTGTGATCATGACTCCTGCGGACTGCTCCTGCTGCAGGAAAGAGATCTACTGAAGACCTTTCGGATCCCTGTGGATACGTTTGTCACCTATGTGATGACCCTGGAGGACCACTATCATGCCAATGTGGCCTACCATAACAGCCTCCACGCTGCTGATGTCACTCAGTCTACTCATGTACTGCTGTCCACACCAGCTTTAGATGTAAGTGACTCTATTTAACTGCCAATGACAAGAAGCCAACACAGCTTCTAAAATGAAACAATAGTTAAGAGCCAAACTGCAAACTATTTTTCAAAGTGTTCCCCTTTTTGTTTCTTGTTTCTCTCTTAAAGGCTGTATTCACTGATCTGGAGATACTAGCTGCGTTATTTGCTGCTGCCATCCATGATGTGGACCATCCAGGAGTGTCAAACCAATTCCTCATAAACACCAGTGAGTGAAAATAAGATCAAACTTTTACACACATACACTACCAGTCAAAACTTTGGACACATGACTATTTACAATCGTAGATTCTCACTGAAACATATGTGGAATTATGTAGTAAACAAAAAAGTGTAAACTGTAAAGACCATTCCATCTAGCGCAGCACTCTATCACTCGCCTTCTCGGTCAAATAGCCCTTTCACACCCTGGAGGTGTGTCATTGTCCTGTTGACAAATAACTGATGGTCTGACTAAACACAAACCGGACGGGATGGCATGTCGCTGCAGGATGCTATGGTAGCCATGCTGGTTGAGTGTGCCTTTAATTTAAAAAAAAAATCCCCAACAGTGTCACCAGCAAAGCAACATCACACCTCCTCCTCCATGCTTCACGGTGGGAACCATGCATGTAGAGACCATCCGTTCGCCTTTTCTGCATCGCACAAAGACACAGTGGGTGGAACCAAAGATCTCAAATTTGGACCCATCAGACCAAAGCACAGATTTCCACTGGTCTAATGGTCCATTCCTTGTGTTTCTTGGCCCAAACAAATATCTTCTGCTTGTTGCTTTTCCTTAGTAGTGGTTTCTTAGCACCTATTTGACCATAAAGGCCTGATTCGCCTGGTCGCCTCTGAACAGTTGATGTAGAGATGTGTCTGCTACTGGAACTCTGTGTGGCATTTATCTGGGCTCTAATCTGGTCCTCATATGTAATAGTTTCATTTTAGTGCTTGATGGTTTTTGGGGACACATTCAAAGTTTTAGCAATTTTACGGACTGACTGACCTTCAGTTCTTAAAGTAATCGTTTCTCTTTTATAGTTGATTGGTTGTTGCCATAATATGAATTCTAAGTTGTCAAATAGGGCTGTCAGCTGTGTACCAACCTGACTTCTGCACAACACAACTGATGGTCCCAACCCCATTAAGAAGGCAAGAAATTCCACAAATGAATCAAATGAATGAGGGTTTGCAGCGCTGTCAACAAAGCAAAGGGTGGCTACTTTGAGGAATCTAAAATATAGGACAATATAAAAGTTATTTATCATTTTTTTCTTTGTTACATAATTCCGTATATCTTGGGTAATATATTTGATGTCTTTGGTTTGTCATCTACAATGTAGAAAGCAGTAAAAAATAGAAGGTGTGTCCAAACTTTCGACTGGTAGTGTATCACACAGCAGGAGATAGTCTCGGTACAACATGTTCTAACTCACTCACATGCTCTCAAATACTCTAAAACTTGGGGTTCTGCAGCATGGTGGTGCACTGGTTAGGACTGTCCCCTGTCAGAAAGAAGGGGATAGGTTGGGACCTTCCTGTGTGGAGCCTGCATGTTCTCCCTGTGGGAGACTGGGTAGCTTAGGACACATGGAACCCCCAGAGCGTTACTGTCACAACTTTGCACTAGAGAGACATCAAACACACTTGGATAATTTAATAAAAACGAAACAACATAAACAATGGTCATAAAAAAAAAGTTGAATCTGTTGAATATGCCTGATGTGTGATGTGCAATCATCACTAGCAAATTACTAGCAAAGAGAGGGTAGCTATAAAGAAACCACTACAATAATGTCTATAATATTGTCTTTGTTAAAGTCTCTGATTTAAGAATAGGGGATAATCCAGATAGCAAAAACTAAGCAGGAATGAAATGTGCCTACTTTCCTAGGTCAGTTTTTTGGGGGGGGTTTTTGCCTTTAATTAACATTAATCATATCAGTCTTTGTCCAGTTCTGTGCATGAAAACGTGCTTTACTCTTGGAAAAATATTTATTATCAGTTAACAAAATACTTGCTACATTAGGGAGTTATCACACTGAGGATTAGTTATTTCTTTATTAATTACATTATAATAATTTAAAAGAACTTAAAATGTATTTTTATATATGCTTTCATTGTTTTGTGTTATATAATGTATATAATGTAGTAGTATCAAACACACACACACACACACACACACAACCTTATATACATACATGCATACATATATAGAGTGTAACTTCTCATTTTGTTTTGTAAATGCAACAGTTTAGCCTTTAAAAATAGTAATTCTCAAAGGAAACAAAGGAGCTTGTTTGTTGTTCTTTTACTGATACTGAATGTTGCATGATGCCTTCCTCAGACTCAGAGTTAGCCCTGATGTATAATGATGAGTCTGTCCTGGAGAACCATCACTTGGCTGTGGGTTTTAAGCTGCTTCATGAGGACAACTGTGACATCTTCCAGAACCTCACCAAGAGGCAAAGACAGAGCCTTAGGAAACTTGTTATTGACATGGTGAGTGTCAACATATTCATTATGAATTGTCAAAATAGCTACCTTCCTCACTTGTCTTCATCTGCTCCCCTAATTTGTGACCTCTCTATTTTTTATTTATCTCTTTTTCCTCTAATCTACTCATACCTACTTTGTTCTCAGGTTTTGGCAACAGACATGTCTAAACACATGAGTTTGCTGGCAGACCTCAAGACTATGGTGGAAACTAAGAAAGTGACAAGTTCTGGAGTGCTGATGCTTGACCACTACACTGATCGAATACAGGTAAGCCACAATTATTCAATTAATTTAAAAGTACTTCCAATCAACAAACAATGAGAGGAATAATTCAGAGTGTTATAAAACATAAATGAGACAGTGAATGCGGCTCAAATAAACACCGGATTGGATAAGGTAGCCTTAAAGAAAGTTAGTGTATGATCAACATGAAACATCAGTCATAGCAGGGAGCTGGGAAGAACAAGTTCTTGGGGACCTCTGTTTTACACAGTTTGTAAATTATGTATAACCTGCATGTTTTCTGTCCCATCCCTCTCTATAAAATGTTATTGTGGTATGTTGCTAGCTTAGGCACCACAATGTTTGTTAATGGTGGAGACAAGTTGGAAACACAATAAATATGAAGCTGGCATTTTGTTTTAAATAAGCTAAACCCATAGAGTGCATGTATAAGACAGGTG